>NW_026507586.1:0-17837 GCF_026875155.1 Cherax quadricarinatus
GCTCCCTCTTCAGGACCCAACCAGAGATGTTATCCCGGGCCACTGCCTTTGAGATATCTAGTTCGCTTAGCAGCTCTTTACCTCTCCTCGGTTGTATGTATCGTATATTCAGCATTGTTGGTGTTAACCGCCTCTCCGTCTTTCTGAGTACTTTCTGTTTCTATGAGAAACTTCTTTTGAATCTCGTGTTGAACTTTATCGCATTACTTTTAGGTCGTTTCCTTCCTCGCCTGATTACTGGTCATTGATGGTTTGTCTTCTTCCTGATGTAAGCTGCTACAGTAGCCCTTTGGGGAAGATTTGACTTTCGCTGCCATGTCATTTTCGTATTGCCGCTGGGCCTCTCTCCTTACCTGTGGTCTATTCATTTCTTACTCTCGACAGCTTCCTTGTTCTTCTGATCCTTTACTTCTATTACTTCTTCCGCTCTCTAGGGCATTTGGTTTTAGCCTAGATACACCTTTGGTGACCAAGGGCTCGTCCTAGCCTTCTTATATGTCTGATGCCCTTGGGTACAAAACCTCTCCTCTGCATATCTTGGCATATTGTTCTCACATATTCCGGTGGCTAAAGCTCTCGCTTAACACGGCGAGGGTTCTGGGTTCGATTCCAGCCAAGTGTAGAAACATTGTGCATGTTTCTGTGCTCACCCTGTTGTCTGTGTTCACCCATCAGTAAATGGGTACCTGGATGTTAGTCGACTGGTCGTGGGTCGCATCTGGGACATGACCTAATTTGCCCGAAATTGCTTCAACATAACAAAGGGATTTCTTTAACGAGTATGTCATGATGTCAGCTAGGGACCTGTATACAATGTACTGTACTTGTTGTAAATACAGGTATTATTATTATGATTATTTTATTATTATTATTATTATTATTATTTTATCTCATTTACTGTTTTCCCTACCTGTTCTCTGTCCCACTGGACCTCGCACAGTAAATTTCTCATGCCTGTATAGTCCCCTTCATATGTGATTGGCTTCATTCTTCTTGCTTTCCTGCTCCCTCTCCAATTGTAACTCCAATTGTAACTATATATTCGAAGCTTAGGAAAACACGTGTTCACTGGCTCCTCAAGGGCCTCTCATATGTGAATTGTCCTCATTATCCGCACTGTTCAAGGTGAATTACTAGGTCCAGTTTGTGGTTCATCCTCTTCTTCTCTCTGGTAGTGTCCATAACGTGTTGATACATGATGTTTTCCAGTACTATCTCCAGAATCTTAGCCTTCCACGTTTCTGGGGCCCATGTGGCTCAGGTTTTACCCAGTCGATTTCTTTGTGATGAAGTCCCCTACGACCAGCAGCTTTGCAATGATCACATGGGCCCTTCTGGCCACTTCAGCCCTGTGTGTCTACCATTTCTCTGTTACTTTCATTCATATACTTGCCTTATCCTCCTGCTGTTTTGAGGGCGGGTTATAAATCACTGCAATCACCACTGTGGGACACCCCAATCTGAAGTGTGCCTATTTATGTAGTTCCGTTTCTTTTCTTTCGTCCACTCTTCTACAACTCGTCAAAATTCCCATTGGTTTTTGAGGAGTAGTGCACTCCTCCTCCCCCACCCCCCTCCCCAGTTCAACTCAGTGTTTCCTCAGGATCTGACATTCAGTTGGAAAGATGGCATTTTTTCTTGAGAAGCTATTTTCTCTGAGGGCTATGATATTCTGGTGAAGCCATCGGTGTGTCTTTCGTGCCACTCATCCCATTTATTTATACCATCAGCGTTGGTGAACCCACCTTCAGTTTCCTCTCCAACACTGTTATTCTGAGGAGGTGTATGGGGGGTGGGGGTTATACATCACTGCAGTCACCACAATGGACCTTTATTCTGAAGTGTTCCTATAATTGCAGTCCCTGTGCTCATCCTCTGTCCTCACTCCTCCACTTGTCAAAATCCCATTGGTTTTTGTTGAACATTGCCTCTACCTTCCACCCCCAGTTTCCCTCTGTCTTTCCTCCGTATTTTGTGATATCCAGTTGGAAAGAGAGCATTTGTATCATTCCTGAGAAGCTTGGCTTCTTCAGGGCGATGATATCTTGTGAAGCCTCGTGACTCTGTTCGTGCCACTCTCCCATTTGTTTTAATACCATCAGCGTTGGGTGATCCACACGGACCTTCAGTTTTCCTCTCCAACACAATAATTCTGGGGAGGGGTTTGTAGGGATTGTATTGCTTATGGGATTCTACTTCATTGCGGGTGGGGATTGTGAGTGGTGGGGTGTGTGTTTGGGGGGTGGCTGAGGATTCTGAGGGGGAGTTTCTGTGTTGTAATGCGCACTCTGCTTTACTCGACTATGTTGTTCACTGCAGACTTTTGAGCTTTGTCTCTCTTTCATGCCACCTTTCGTCTTCGGTGTCTTCTCTCTCAGATGTCGTCGTTCTGTCCTCGTTTCTGTCGTGGGTCTAGGAACATCCCTGTTGTATGTTGTTGATTTCCTTTCTAGGCATGATTTCTTCCTGCAGATCCTGTCCCTCACACCATTTCTGTCTTGAAAACCCGTTTGACTGCTGAATTTCTCTCCTGCAAGTACCTCCCTCTATTGTCTCTAAAAAATTATTAGCTTTAGACTGTCCTCCTCTCACTGTTCTATGTTTCACGATATTTTTATGATATTTTCATGATTTTTTTTCTCTGCTGTCTTCCATCATACATCTTCCCTTTGCTCATCATTACATCTTCCACGTTTCCTTACCTCCTGGTGCCTGTAATGGCCTCTTCATGGGGCCTAGTCTTCTCCGAATGTGTCCCTCTCATTGGATACGCCTCTCCACCCCCCCCACCCTTACAGTACTACTGTCCCTGTGCCCACATGTGCGCCCCCATTGTTCCTCGACCTGCCTGGTTACCAGATGGGGCTCATGCAAGTTTTGTCTCCTTTTTTCTGCAAATCCCTGTTTAACATTGAGAAAAGAGAGTGGAACAGTAATACCTGACAGTTGACTGATGACGTTTTATATCTGGTCTGACAAAATTAATCGAGTGCGAAGTTAGGACACCTGTTATCGCACACCGTTCTGCTGCGACCGCTCAAGTTAGCGGACACATAGGATTGAAAATTTGTTTTTAAAATAATACCAATATGGGTCTTATGACGAATTAAAGATTAAGAGGCGCCCTCTATCTAGTACTTATATAAGGCTAGAGTCGACATTTTTAGTTTGCAAACGCGCCCGAAAAGGAGGCAGCACGTTCCAGATATCACGCAGCTGCTAAAAGATCGTGAGTTTTTAATATCTTGCGAGTTTAAAAAGTGTTTTACATACAAATAACTTCGTTATAACCAGAAAAAATGGTTTATATTGGAGCGTCTGAAATCTCCCGTGACCTGACTGAAAGTGGTTTCTCGAAGGCTTTGTCTGTTGGTGTTGTGATGAGGCTATAACATGGTGGTGTTGTGATAAAAGTATAACATGGTGGTGTTGTGAGTGAAAGTTATAACATGTGGGGGGTGTTGTGAGTGAAGTTATAACATGATTGTGTTGTAATGAAAGTTATAACATGATGTGTTGTGAGTGAAAGTTAATAACATGATGGTGTTTGTGAGGTGAAAGTTAATAACATGATGGTGTTGTAGTGAAAGTTATAACATGATGGAGTTGTAGTGAAAGTTATATCATGATGGTGTTGTTGAGTGAAAGTTATATACATGAAGTTGTTGTGAGTGGAAAGTTATATACATGATGGTGTTATGAGTGAAAGTTATAACATATGGTGTTGGAGTGAAAGTTATAACATGATGTGTTGTGAGTGAAAGTATAACTGATGTTTATGTGAAGTTAAGTTGTAATAACACTTTGTTTCATGCAACTAAATTATTCATCAGTATGTAAAGGTGAAGTGTGTGTAGTTAAGATTATAGCAGTAAACTTTGTATAATGTATAATGTAATTCTTGTTATATAAAATTGTATTACCTGTATCACTCTTGTTTTATAAATAAAATTTGTCAAAAACATTGTGTATTTATTTACCTCTGATTTCTTGTATTTGTAATAGTGCTTTATGAAACTTATATATAATTATAAATCCCGGAGCCAGGAGCTTTATCATGCTAGATAAGTAACACATAAGTTGATTAGCACTAAATACTTACAATTACTGTAATCAATTAAAGCGCTAAACCGACAAGGTGCATCGCTGCGGGACAGAAAATAGTGCCAGGACTATAAACAGCTATGTGGAAATGGGAGCAGAGGTGAGGGGAGAAGAGGTCTGGAAGGGACGATAAGGGCAAGAAGGGAAGATAGGGTAAGAGCGACAGGGCGGCGGCGTCGGTGAAGGTAAATTCTGCGATCTTGCTGGTAAACTGGACAATCTTCAAGAAAGTGTAGAACCGAAATAGGGACCCGACAAACACCACAGAGAGGAATAGGGTGTCGTTCCATGACATACCCATGGGTAAGGCTGGTATTGCTGATGCGGAGACATGAGAGCGCAGTCTCCTGAATGCGGCAACGGTGGTAAGAAGATGGCCACGAACCCAAAAGCGCTTAATAAAGGGCAATTTGTATTGTTCATTGTCCGGAGGCGCCGGTTGTTGCCAACGACCGCGGAAAACGGGCAGAGATGACGGTAAATAAATCCCGGAGAACCGATGACGTAACTCTCACCACAGACCGCGCAAGCAAACATGCCGACTGTTCATTCCCCCGCCCATTCAACGTGTCCGACCTAACCATATAACATCTTTGTTTTAGCTAGCATACAAGTCGCAACCGAAGTGTGAAAACCGAAGGACCAGTGTTTATGCCAGGGTTCTGCGATGACAATCGTAATGTACATATAGTGGAGAAGTGCCATAAATAATATGAAATTAAGTTGTTAAGAATATTTTATGACATGAAATGTCATTTGGGGGTACGTAAAGTACTCTAACTGTAATTATAAAGAAATTCTGTAATGATTTATTTTCCAAGGATGTCTGGGTACGCGGAGTAAGGCGTGGTTTTGGGGGGATCACGTGAGGTTAGCTTGGTGTGTAGAGCTGGCGTCCGGAGATGCTGTGGATGTTTTTTAAGAAAGTTTTAGTTTGGTGCACTCATTTTGTTTTATCCACTCAACCATAGGCTCTCATATGGCTTACATGTATGTTCACCAAGGCTCCTGACATGTTCAGGGTGCTGTGGGAGGAGTGAGGAAATAAAAATGAGGTGTGGATAGAGTGGGCCTGGCACTGACAGGCCAATAGGTGTTAGGGAGCTGGACCTCCAGCTACTGTTTGTTTGTGTACCCTCCATTTGGGCGTTGAGGATTAAGGTTTTTCTGTTATGTATTTATGGTGACTAAATAGATAATATTCTAATTGGGAATTTAGAATAACTCTCTGCGTACCCACCCTTTAAGTACACATTCCCGTTTAGCGCTTTCTGTTTTGTCTGGAGAAGTCCCGGGTGCCGGTTTGGCAAGTATGTGTGTGTAACTTTTACCTTTGCCCTTAAACCAGGCTCAAGCCCCCACTATCCCAATTGGTGAGCATTTTTCATAACATGGCCTTATATGGTAGAAGTATCAAATTTATTTGGTAATCTCAAGTTTTTGCAACCTGGACAAGTCAATAATCAATCTTTACTGGTTTGGTCAGAGGAAGCATTCACTGTAACACACACACTAAATAAAACATTAACAGAATTTCTTTATAATTACAGTTAGAGTACTTTACATTACCCCCAAATGCACATTATCAATTATAAAATTATTCCTTACAACTAAATATTCAAATTATGGCAACTTTCTCCACAACATGTACATTAAGATGTCATGCAGAACCCTGCACATAACATGTGTAAGAGAGAAGAAAATTCTTTAATGTCTTTAAAGCATTGAGGGAAACTGAAATGATCCAAACGCTGAAGGAGACATGCATGCAATTACGGAGAAGCGCTACGAGGATGGCATATAACTCGCGTATAAATACAAGCTGGAGCCCAACATATGACCCGGACAACATCGCATGGAACACCATCGGCGAACCCATGAAAACACGTCAGAAGATTTAGAACCATCTGTATAAAGAGCACGACACAAGCATAGACGCAGAATGATCAAGGAAAAAGGAGAACAGAAGCAGCCTACGTAGACAGCTTTGGCCACGGCATAAAGGAGAAAGACATGAACCGTCTGAAAATCCAAAGGGGATGGGAACAGGTCAAATGCTAATGTACATACATCAGGTAACGGAGAGAAGACGAGTGAAACGGAGAAAAATGGACCGAGTAAGCAGGGGCGCCGGATCAAATATGGACTCTACTAACGTCTGAGACCAACCTATACGACGAAGGAAACGAAGGGTCATTAGAAACAGTGGGCTAAGTTGGAAGGCATGAGCACACGACGATCAGCATGGAATGTACTTCGCCTTAGCAAAGAGGCTTTTCAACAGGGATAACGAAAGGCACCAAGGCATAATCGTAAGACCCGACGTTGAAGGGGATCTAACTTAGAAAGAGTTGTAACAGAACATCAGAGTAGATTTGGTCGCCATAATCCAGCTTTGAGAAGACTATGCAGGAAATGCTAACGGAGGAGAGTCCGCGATGTGCTAGAATTTTAAGGGGCCATGGGGACCAATGGCAAGCTGACTCAAATAGGAGAATGTAGGTTTTCCATGTTCAACTGGCGATATAAAAGAACGCCAGAACTTGACCGTATCACATGCAGGGATACATGACCATGCAAATACAATGGAATAATCTAGGCAAGAGAAACGATAGTGAAGGTAACTGAAATGGGGTTTTCCACACTATAAAATTTAAACCCGTAATCATTTAAATTCCGAAATTACCACATAAAAGCGACCAGCCAAATATGCAATGGAAGGACGTAGGGTAGTATTTTATAGCCAAAGAAAAAGGTAGTGCTAAGGACAACAC
This sequence comes from Cherax quadricarinatus, assembly GCF_026875155.1. Taxonomy (NCBI): domain Eukaryota; kingdom Metazoa; phylum Arthropoda; class Malacostraca; order Decapoda; family Parastacidae; genus Cherax; species Cherax quadricarinatus. The sequence goes on from NW_026507586.1 coordinate 6,879, forward strand.
CTTATGGACTACCCTCGGCCTGAACAAGTCAGAGGAAGCGAGCGCGCAATACGGACACAACTTGTTTTTGATTGACTCAACGAAATCGTAATGGCACGATTGCAGAACAAAACCAACTCTCTGATTGCGGGGATCTATCCCCGCCCCTGTATGGTATTTTTTCAGATAAGAAACCAGCAAGGAAGTCGGTTAATTACGGGAAGGCCTAAGGAATGGCTGGGCTAAGATGTTATACCTCCAGTGGTGTCATATGCCATCTCGAGATCAAAAAGATGCTAGGACTGAGAGTTTGTAAATAGACACATGTCAACTCTGGTATCTGCCATTTTGGATATTATTATATTATAATTATGGGAGCGCTAAACCACCCGTTGGATTATACAGCGCATGTGGGGGAGGGAAGCATTCACTCATCAGGGAACGGGAGCACAGATCCTATTCCCTAATCAAGAGCCCGTGTTGACCTGAATATCCCTGAATCAATTATCAAATTATCCTACCTAATCTTGTGTCCTCGCGAATTTGCTAATTTCCTAGTAATTCCCTCATCAAGACTGATCCCTGGAACACACTGTTAACAGATCCCTACTCGGATTTAACCCCATTTATGAACACTCACTGCTTCCTGTCAGTGACCATGACTCGATCCATGATAGCACGTTTCCCTCCAATGCCAGAGCTCCACTTTCTTTAACAGCCCTCTGGTGCGGTACTTCAATCAAAATCCTTACTAAAATCTAAGTAATTAATAACAAAATCTTTATCGTGATCAACAGCCTCAAAAGCTTACTTGAAGAAAATTAATGAATTAGTTTAGATAAGATCGGCCATCTTGTGAAATCATGCCAGAGTATCATTAAACAGATTATTGCTTATTGAATGGGCTCTTTATAATCTCATATATGATTGACTCTAGTAATTTGCCTACAATTGAGATTAGGCTTATCGGCGTCATTTGACGGTAACGACTTGTCCCCTGATTTAAAAATAGAATTACATTAGCCATCTTCCACATATCAGACACTACACCTGTTTTGGAGAATGAATTAAAAATATAAGTTAATGGTTCACAATAGTTTCATTTTGCCATCCTTAAGAACCCCTTGAAAAAAGCTCATCAGGACCCGGCGACTTTATTTTGCTTCAGTCTGTCCTATATGTTTCATAAACATTTCACAGTGACTGGTGATGTTACATAAATTTATGCTGTCTGGCATTCGCTCAGCTAGTTAGTGTTATTGACTCTGCGTAAATTTACTGGGATATTTGGTTATTGTTGCTTCCTTTGTAAAAACCGAGAAAAATAATTATTTTAAAATCTAGCACATTTCGTTCTCTTTGTCAGTAAGAGCCCAGAGGTATTTTTTTAAGGGGTACTTTCTTTATCTCTAACTTAAGTTCTATATACCTGGAAAAAACTTATTGGGGTAGTATTCGAATCCTCCTGTCAAACTTTAATTTTAAAGTCCTGTTTAGCTTTCTTTCCCCCTTTTTTGTCGTTCCTCTTTAATGTCAATATACTGATTTATAGATGACTCTCATCTCTTTTTTGATATGCCTATAAAGTGCCAGGGATCGGAATGCCCTAGTAGATTTTCAGCCATAATTCATCCATTTTGATCAATTCCATTTGATCTAATTCTTTAACGGGATAAAGTCCCTTTGAGCAGCATGGGTATAAGTGTTTTCCGAAAACTGTTCATAATTGATAGCGTTGCTCTTCTTACCCCAGTCCAACAGATGACATCGTAATCTGCTAAGCGAAAATCTGGGGACTATTACTGATTATCCCTACTTATCATACTTCCTTCAATGCTAAATGTAATTGATTTGTGGTCGCTAGCACCCAGTTCCTCTGAAATTTTCTGAATTATTAACAAGGATTTCCCCCTCCTTGTTTGCCAGAAACTAAGACAAGTCAGGTTATTTTCCCTGTAGGTTCTGTCACAAACTTGCTTCAAAAAACAATCTTGAACTACTTTTCTAAAAAGTCGTTAGATTCCAAAATCCCATTCAGAAATTTCCAGTCAATATTACTAAAGTTAAAGTCCCCTAGAATTACAACGTTATCGTGCCTTGTGGCCTTAGTTGTCTTCCTCGGTTTCTGTCCAAGTTTGGGGGACGGTACATCATGCTTAAAATAATTTTACATTCCCTCTGAAAATTCTACCCAAACAGACACATTATGTGTTTTCAGAACTTTATACCCTTTTTTATGCAACAATTTAGTTAATAATTCCCAGGATCAGTGATGTAATTCTACAATACTTACAATGCAACAATTAAACGATCACGGACATAAAGTGCCACCCAACCCCCCTACCCAATACTTCTGTCTACTTGGAACTATTTTAAACCTGAATGTAACATTCAGCAGGCATGTCCTCTAGGGTATTTTTTTATATTTCCCATATTAAACCACGTCCTACGGTTATGGCAAAAACATCCAAGTGTTACCCTCACTAGCAACTAATCTCAATCGTCCATCTTATTTCTCCCACTACGACTATTATATAATATATTTTCGAGAAACCTTCCATTTCTCTTTTTCTTTCTCCAATATGCCTGTTACTCTCATCACCTAATGCCATTGGCTTTCCTATGTTCACCAATAACTCTTCCTCATTTTGCCGATATCTGGTTTCCCTTTAAAACTCACACAATCCTACACTCTGAATACATTGATTTTACAACGAAAACCCATACCTACTATCTATTTCTAGTTTAAAGCCCTAACAGCTCCCTCTACTGCAGTTGGTAGTGCCTTCACCCCAGACCTAGATAAGTGAACCCCATCCCTGGCATATATGTCATTTCTGAAATAGAAGAGGTCCCATTGTCAATGAAATGTTACGCATTTTCCTTACAGTATATGTCCATACCAGCACATTGACAAGAACCAATTGCCCTGACAACATTCGCTTACAACTCCTTCCCTTGCAAATACCCTTTATGACAAGGATCCCACCCTTTCTCCTAATAAACTCTATTGCTGACCTTTATCTACTAATCAGGTCCGTCACTCCTACGTCTTCCAACATCGTTGTCTCCCACACTGGAGTCAGATAATAGATAGCTCCCATTACCTTTCATGATGTCGTCCAGACGGCTAACAATATCCCCCATTCCAGCCCCAGGAAAACACCCTCTTGCCTCCTCTAGCCTGTCCCTAAACAAAAGGCTCAATCAACAAACTTAACCTGACTGTCCCCTCCAACTAAAAACAATTTCTATTACTTTCACACTTGTGGAATTCGTCGTGACGCTCGATGGTCCTTTGCTGGGCATCAATGGAATTGTCCTACTCATCGTCTACTGCCAATGCTTCCTTGGTGCTCGTTGTGACTTTCCCAGTATACAACCCACATTCGTCATGTAGCACCGAAAATGGGTTGGAGGTTTCCACAGTAGTCCTCTGGTTCTTCGTTTTGTTTTGCCTCTCCAACAGTCTTCTTGATCCTCAGTGTGGTTCCCATGTTGTGCAGCCCTGACCAGGTTCCCCTCTTAACCTAGGACTCACAACAGGATTACTACAATCCTCTTTGTTCTCACTCCGATAATCGCCGTATCTCCAGCTCAGCAACCCTAAGCTCCTCTTTTAGCTGCTGGTAGAGATGCTCAAGATGAGGGCATCCTGGTTCAGATTCCAGAGAGGCACACAAACAAGTCTTCACAGAGCTAGTAACATGTCACCACTCATAGTACAGGTCCACCACTGCTCCATCCCATTAGAAGAGAAATCCTAAGGGCGATTGCCCATTGGCAGAGTAGAATCTGAAAAACGAGTGACAGAGGGTGAACCCTTGGAGACAAGGACAAGATGAGTTTCCCGATAACCATGGGCAACATCAAGAGGTTCCGCAAGAGTAAACTCACTTCCAGCAAAACAGGACGCTGTTGTCTGGAGCATACTCTACCACGACAGCTTCCGTACCTTCTTCCAAGGCCGCCACAACGTGAGTCAATGTAACAGTAGAAACGTAGTCTTGGCCAACAAGTGCGTTTAGCATCGCGTATGACACGGCGAGTGGACTGCCCTTGCCTGCTTAAAATCCAAAAATGATCTGTGGTCCTATTAATCGTTAACGAGCCCCACACAGCACGTTTTAAACTCCTGCACACGCAGGAGACCACCAAGGCACGCTAGTCTGAGAATGCCTGCCTGAGGTTTGAGGAATAGAGAACGTGACCGCAGTCAAAAACTAAGGTCGAAAATTGGAGCACCAGCTCTTCCAATAAGACGAGAAAGGGTTCCCCGCCAAAAAGCGGAACATGAGAGCAATAAGTCTGGTCAAGTTTTTCTCAGTAGTATTACGTATATTTGTCCAAATTGCCAACGGGGGCTACAAGGTGTCGGGAATAAGTAGTAAAACATAAGAAAGAACGCTGCAGTGGCCTACTGGTTTCATGCTAGAAGGTCCAGTTTCTCTTACCGGCTCAAGCAATCCCTAACCTAGTCATCAGGTTACATTTCACTTCTGATGAAGCACTGGCACCCACCTAGTAGTACAAGCTATCCTAGTCCATCTCACACCCACCCACACCCACTCATGTATTTATCTAACCTATAATTTAAAACTAACACAACATCTTAGCTTCTATGACGGTACTCGGGAGTTTGTTCCACTTATCCACAACTCTATTCCAAAGCAATGCTTTCCTATATCCTTCCTGAATCTGATTTTTTCCAACTTAAAGCCATTGCAGTCGCTACGAGTCCCTTGTCTAGGTTAGGAATTTTTACACGCTATTCACATCCCCTTTATTTATTCGCTGTTTTCCATTAATACCTTCTCAAATAATATCCCGCTATTTCTAACGCCTTTCTCAGAGAGTTCAAGATCTGGGCCCTCAGACTATCCTCATAGGGAGAATTCTGATACATGGGATCAAACTTTGCCATCCACATTTGTACGTTTTCCAGTGCATTTACATCCATTCTGTAATACGGTGACCAGAACTGTGCAACAAAATCTAAATGAGACCTAACCAAGGATATGAGAGTTAAAGAACAACCTAGACATCTATTATTTATACTTTTTGAAATGAAGCCAAAGATTCTGTAACCTATTCTCCCCCACCGAGCGAACCAGGTTGCAAGAGTGGTGAAGGGGGGCCCATCGTTTCAACTAGTGACCCGTTCTAGCCAATAGAAGGTGGGATTGGCAATCGCAGATTTATGTGATACCGCTCTCCTGTCCTGCCCTTGTCATTCCATTCTAGAGCTGGTTGAGCACGGTCTGCTATCTTGTGGCTTCAATTTCTGCCCCCCCCCCTTATTGCTTTACCGTGACGTGGCACTAACATATTATGTACATAGTGTACATATTGCTGATCTAATTGGTGAAGGATAATAAAGTCTAAACTTTTCTGCTGTGTTCTTTTGCTCCCATTACACCAGGATTAACAGGCCTTTGAAATCCTAGGTTGTAATAAGGGTAGCCTGTCCGAGAGCTGGACTGACTTAGAGAAACGGTTTTGGAGCTTATTGTGAAGCTTGTAGCAAGGAACATTGTGTAGCTTGCTGTCTCCGCCTTCGCTTAAAAATTTTGGCGTGTCAGTTGCTTATGATCACTTGCTATTGTGTGTCGTTCAAATGCTCGCTACTAGCTTTTCATGTGCTCGCCTTCGCTAACGGTCAAACTTGTGTTCAGTCGGCTGTGCTTTATGCGTATTGCAGTGTAATTCATACTGTGGCATAGCAAGCGTGTTCTGCAAATTAACGTGTTACGTTGGGTATTCGTACTGTGCATAGCGAAAACTTATGCCTCCTAGACGATTCAGACGCCTGTGTCCGGCATATACTTTGCATAACCTACCTAAAATTGTCCCTACACGTTGTTGGCAAATTTGCTCGTTCCATTGGCAATCCCTATAAACGCACACTTATCAGCTGCGCACTACGTTCATTATTGCTGACAAACTATTGAAGAGAGATGGCACATCAAACTCCTCCTCTACGGGAGCTTAGGAAAAGTCAACTCCATGTTCTCGCATGAGGAAGATGATACACCTACAGAGCAAGATGGTCCTATAGTTGCAGCTGGGTTTCTCGAGTGAAACAGCGTCCTAGGCACTGAGCGGCAAAAATACACGCTGGAGCAAACTAGGGAACAGAGCATTTTGCAAGGGAAGAATTTGATATAGAAAAGAGAGAAGGAGGCAGTTTTTCGCATTCGTAAACGATATCAGTTTACAAAATGAGTACAGTCATGTTCGCCCGCTTCAAGATGCCGAACCAGAGCAATTTTTTCGAAAGCTTACGAAAATCAGGCACGATCCTTGAGGTGGCCGGTACAGCACACTGGGCACGTTGGTTCTACAGCATTATTGGGTAAGGCACAGGAAGTTTCCGTCGGTATTAACTGACGTCTGAATTCTCGATTATCAAATAGTGAAGGACCACAGTGTTGGGAGCAATACATGTATCCCAGCTAAATATCGTAAGACCTTCAAATTGAACATGCTGCAGCATGGTCAATCCTGGTGGAACTTTGTGAGACAGCGAAACCAAATGCTTTTACCACGGTATAAAGCGAGTGGATGTCTCTAACTTAGAGGAGCTGGTGCTGCTTATTCCTGATTGATAACCTGCTGGAGTCTGTGGACCCGAGGTTTCGTGTCCTTTCTGCAGGATTCGTGACTTAACCACTGCATTGGAGGCAGGCCAGTTGGGCTGATACCTTCGAAACGAACCGCTCCTTGTCCGAGCGGTCCCGTCTCTTTCAACAGTCTGGCGTGATCAGAGATCGACAACATTGGAGAATGAAGTGCCAGCCGGAGGGATAGCGTCTACGATCATCCAACCAATCACCTGGTGAGCCACGCTTCCAACAAAAGGTCCCCCTGCGGAGAGGCAGAACACTTATGAGCTCTTCGACAACAATATCCAAGATGCACCAGCCAGAAAGACACCACTTGCAACGTCATCAGGGAGTAAAGGGCAAGCACTGTCGTCTGCCTCAGGTGTAATAAAGTAGGTCACATCAGTTCCCAACTGCCCCAAAAACCTCACCCCATCGGGAAAATCTCTATATCCCTAAGTAACATGTCCCCTAGAGAAGTAGAAAAAGTATGGCCCCTTATGCGAAAGTCTTATTTCCCTCAGGAAAACTCAGAACCAACTAAAGTAAATACTTTAGAGAAACTGGAGCATATTGCTCACTTGTCAGAGAAGAATATTACCCCTTTCAGAGAATAACTTTTTTGAATTCTCAGTTTTTTGGAAGCGTTTGGAGAAGCTATATATCTTTTCCTTTGCATAAAATTTATGTACAGTGCAAAATATTACACTGGGTACTTGACGGTAGTTGTCTCAAAAGGATTTCCCATGAAAACATGCCATGATTATTACTGGGTAAATAACATTACTTTTAGTTCGAGTCCTGAACCTATAATGATTAATCTTCTCCAGAGTTGGCCCATAACTCGGGCAACTTCCTCAAGGGTTTGTCTGGAGAGAATGTTAGTCCTATCCCTTGGAACGACTCCGATCTCGGAATAAGCCACGTTGTTTTATATAGAGACACACCGGCCGAGTCTCGTAAATCAGTGAACAGACCCCGATCAGCCTTTTACTAATCCAGTTTGCAGGATTGCCGATGTCTTGCTTCCATGCCGAGGGACTGTCGCTTACCGGGAGGAACAACGAAAGGACCCTTATTTAAAATTCGCCTTTCAGGCAGCCATGAGGTAAATCCTCATTGGGTCATCCAGTCAAGTATGAAGTTAAAAATGATTATTGGTCTGGCACTCTGATACTGATAAGGAGATAGAGGTCCAGCAATTATACGACAGGTTAGTGGGTTTCCAACAAGTATAGTCCTTCAGATAATTAAATATAGCTCATAAAACTCATTAGATTGTCACTATGGGAATTACAAAAGCCTTGTATAGAATCACAAAAAGAATGTTATTGGCCAACATTAAAGAAAGAAGTGAAGAATCATAGTTATGTGTTTGCCGAGAATGTCAGCAAGTTGGAAAACCTGGACATTCCATTAAACCTCCCACTCTCCAACCCATACCTGCTGTGGAGAACCTTTTGCAGATTTAATTTAAATAGATTGTGTGGGTTTCCACTACCTAAGTCAAAGTCTGGAAACCAGTATTTATTTTACAATTAGGATAAAGTAACCAGATATCCTGAAGCAATCCCTATGCGTAGTATCAATACTAAAGCTATTCTCAAAGCTTTAACAAAACTTCATTTCTTGTTTTGGCTTTCCCTTTAAAAACCTATACAAGTGATCAAGGTACTAACTTCACTCCCAAAGCGTTTAGGGAAGTATTAACTAGGTTAGGGATAATTCAAACTTTTTCCACTGCCTATCACCCTCAGTCCCAAGGCGCCTTGGAAAGATTCCACCAAAACATTAAAAACAATGATGAGAAGTTTTTGCATGCACTTTCCGACAGTTTGGGGATGAATCTCTACCGTTGTTGCTGTTCTCAGTACGAGAGACGGTGCAAGAGTCTACAGGGTATAGTCCGTTTGAGCTGATCTTTGGGCAAAATGTACGAGGTCCTCTTCGGGTGTCAAAGAAGGATGGATGGGAGAAGACGTAAGCCCCAGCACTCTACAACCCGTCTTCAAGGTTGCAGGTGGCAGGGTGAGTTAGCCAAGGCTAACCTAAAGACAGCTCAAAGTAAGATGAAACGAGGTATGACAGAAGTGCACAATTTGCTCCTTCCATCCAGGAGACAAGGTGTTGGTGCAGGAACCTATACCTGGCCACACCTTGAAAGCTAGATTTACGGGAACCTATGCAGATAGTAAGTATGATTATTGATTTAAATTATGTGGTAGCTCCCATTGAAAGACCTCAAAAACAAAAACTTACCACTTTAAATCAAATCAAGGCCTTTCATACACCAGATAAAGTCCCAGTAAATGACTCTGAGAGGCCCGACTCTGACTCTTTGCACTCTATCTTTTGAAATTAATACTAAACTTTTCAAATTCTGTCCTCCTCAGGATCCTACCCGTTATGGACGATTATCTGAAATACAAGCAACCAATTTAACGACTTCTACAGTCATATCCTAATATTTTTTCGGATGTGCCGGAAAAAATGTACGTTAGGTTACCATGATGTAGATGTGGGAAATCTAAAACCAAATTTAAAACTCTCCCCCTACAGAGCTAATCCTGAAAAGCAAAGGCTACTTCAGCAGGAAGTAGACTTCTTGTTAGAACATGGTTTAGTGGAGGAGTCATTTAGTTTCCCTGGGCTTCACCGTGCATCCTAGTAAAAAAAAAGGGGATGGAGGGTTTCGTATGTGCACAGACTACCGTAAAGTGAACGAGGTCACAAATTACAGATGCTTACCCTCTTCCTCGTCTGGATGACGTAATTGACTTTGTGGGTAAGGCTACTTTTGTGTCCAAATTTGATCTCCTTAAAAAGGGTTTCTATCAGGTACCTTTGACAGATAAGGCGAAAGGAAATCTCTGCCTTCGTAATTCCAGGAGGTCATTATCAGTATACAGTTACCCCTTCGGAATGAAAAATTCCCCCTCTTCATTCCAGAAACTCATCCATCAGGCTATTAAAGGCTTGAAGGCACGGCAGATACCTAGATGATATTGTTGTGGTGTCTGATACTTGGGATCAACACCTACTTAGACTTTAAAGCCTGTTTGAGACCTTTAAGAATTCCCAATTTAAAAGTTAATTTATCTAAATTTTTCCTTTGGCCAGGCCACTGTCACTTTTCTAGGCCAAAGAAGTAGGTAGTGGTAATGTTGCACCTAAACTTGCTAAAGTTCTTTCGATTAAAGAATCCAGTTTTCCCCATGATAGGAAATCTCTTCAACGTTTCCTAGGCATGATCGGATTTTACAGAAGATTCTGTAAGAATTTCTCAGATATTGTAGCCCCTCTTACCTCTCTTACCAGTCACAAAGTTCCCCTTTATTTGGACTTCAGATTGTAACACTGCTTTAATAAAGCAAAAAGATTATTGTGCTCTGCACCCATTCTCCTGTCTCCAGACTTCTCCAAAAACCCTTTTTTATTACAGGTTGATGCTTGTGAGTCTGGGGTTGGGGCCCGGGACTATTACAAATCGGAACAAGGGCTTTCAATGCCAATTTGCATACTTTTCAGCCAAGTTCAGCCCCATCAGAGAGCTTACTCTACCATTGAAAAAGAAGCCCTCGCGGGTGGTACTGGCTTTGGAGCATTTCGATGTTTATGTGGGCCAGACATCGCAGGTGGTCACAATCTACAGTGATCACAACCCGTTAGTCTATCTCCAAGCCATGAAGAATCACAACACAAGGCTTATGCGTTGGACGCTCAGGCTGCAGCCCTACAACAAAAAATTAAATATATTGCCGGCAAAGAAAATGTGTTGGCAGACTCTTTGTCAAGAGTCTAGTTTAATATTTTATTTGGTTAGGATGTATTTGTGGGGAACCCCCTTTCAAGCTCTTTTTTTTTATCCCCTGATGTGGGTTTTTTTTTTAGTGAGGGATACGGGCTACCCTCCGCTTGTTCTTGGACCTATGTTGGCCTATCTGACTGCTGTCTCGCTCTGAGTTTAGGGTTTGGCTTTTGGTCACTAGGAAAGCTGAGCTCTATCTAAGAGTTGGATGGTGGGGGGAGGATAGGCGGGCCCATTTATTTTGCCATGGCGGCACGGTTTACCACTGGAGGTGGCAGCCTAATCCTGAGCCTTCTCGGGGTGGGGGTGTGGCATGCAAAGAGTACGTAACCTTTATTCGGCGCATGGACACACCCCCATTTACAGGCTATCTCCCCCAACCAGCGAACCAGGTTTCTAAGAGTTGGTGATGGGGCCCCATCGTTCAACTAGTGACCAGGTTCTAGCCAATAAGAAGGGGGGGATTGGCAATCACAGAGGTTACGTGGGTACCGCTCTCCTGTCTGCCCTTGGTCATTCCCCATTCTAGAGCTGGTTTGAAGCACGGTCTCTATTTTTTTTTGCCTT
>NW_026507587.1:0-22986 GCF_026875155.1 Cherax quadricarinatus
TTTGGGGCTGCAATGGTCGAACCTTAGCTCCTGTCCCCTCTTTGCTGATAGCAACTAGGTTCACCTCTCCCTGTTCCAAGAGCCCTTATTGTACCTCTTCTTAAGCTTTTTATTGATCCAACAATTTCACTCCCCAAAATCGTTTCACTTTCTGACAACTCTAAGGCTATGTGCGCGCGCGCGCGCGTGTGTGTGTGTGTGTGTGTGTGTGTGTGTGTGTTTTGTTTTGAGTGCGTGTGTGTGTGTATTTGCCCAATTGTGGTTGTAGGGGTAGATTCATAGCTCCTGGCCCCGCCTCTTCGCTGGTCGCTACTAGGTCCCACTGTCTCCCTGCTCCATGAATTTATCATCCCTTTTCTTAAAGCTATGTTGGTTTCTAACTCCATTACATCACTCTCATAACTCTTCCGCTTCCTGACAATTGTATGACTGAAGAAGCACTTTTTAACGTCCCTGTGACTCATCTGAGTTTTAAAACTTCCAGTTGCGACCCTTTGTTGCTGTGTCACATCTCTTAAGTTTTCTGTCCCTTTCCACCTTGTCAATTCCTCTCAGTTTTTTTATATGTTGATATCATGTACCCCTTACCCCTTCTGTCCTCCAGTGTTGTCAGGGTTGAGTTCCCCTAACCACTCCTCGTAGGACAAACCTCTCAGCCATGGGACTGGTCTTGTTGAAAAACCTCTGTACTTTCTCGAATTTCTTGACGTATTTACCAGGTGTGAGTTTCACACTTGTGCTAAAATATTCCAAATGAGCTTGACGTAAATGGTGTAAGAGTGCCCATGAATGACTACATTCATATAGATGTCGAGACGCTATTTCAAGCGCACGAATGCTGCAGCAATAAATTTGCTTGATGTGGCCTCAGTAGATGTGCTCGGTATGATGTTCACCCCAAGATCCTTTTCCTTGACTTCTCTGCCTATTCTCCGTGTGCGGTTTCCTTTGTCCTTCCCCAAGTTTCATAACTTTGCAATTGCTGTGGTTTTAAACTCCAGGAGCCATTTGACGGACTAGCTTACAGCCTGTCCGGGTACCACTCTAGGCTTACCCCCATCTTAGTCCGCTTGTATTCTCTTCATTAGTTTCACATCGTCTGCGAACAGGGACACCTCTGACTATCCGTTCTGTCATGTCATTCATATACACAAGAAAGAGCCCCGGACATAGGACTGAGCCTTGGGGAAAACCCCACTCGACACCTGCACCCATTGACACCTCGTCTTTTAAACGACATACTTTTTTCTTTCCTGTCAGGTTTTCCCCTGATCCGTTACAATACTTTTCCTACTATTCCGGGTCTGCTCATCAAAGCTCTCCAACCGTCTCTTGTGTGGTATTTTGTCGAGAGCCTTCTTAAGTGTGTGTGTGTGTGTGTGTTTTGGGTGTGTGTGTGTGTGTGTGTGTGTGCTGTGTGTGCGCGTGTGTGACACTCACCTATTTGTGGTTGCAGGGTCGAGTCTTAGCTCCTGGCCCCGCCTCTTCACCAGTTGCTACTGGGCCTCTCTCTCCCCGTCCATGAGTTTTTATCAAACCTCGTTCTTAAAACTGTGTATGGTTCCTGCTCCACTACGTCATTTTCTAGGAAATTCCACTGCCTTACAACTCTATGACTGAAGAAATACTACTAATATCTCTCTGACTCATTTTTTGTCTTCAACTTCCAATTGTGGTATTACAACCCAGCTGCCTATACTGACCATTTTGCTCCGTAGGTGCATCATCCTCCTGCGAGAGCATAGGAGTTTTTTTCCCTAGCTCCCGTAAAGGGAGGAGTCTGATGTGCCATCTCTTCTTCTATAAGTTTGTCAGCAATCAGTGAACGCAAATTGCGCAGCTGTGAGAGTGCGTTTTTTATGTAATGCCAATGGAAACGAGCAATTTTTCCAACAACGCTGTAGGGACAATTTAGGTAAAGGGTTTTGCAAAGTTTTATGCCGACACCAACGTCTGACTCGTCTAGGTGGCATAAGTTTATTCGCTATGCACAGTACGATTGCAGAATATGTGGCCTCTTGTTTCTGTTCCCCTCCCTGGGGCACCTTCTTTGTCCACCTTGTCTTTCCAAGCAGTATTTTATATGTCGTTATCATGTCTCCCCTGACCCTCCTGTCCTCCAGTGTCGTCAGGCCGATTTCCCGTAATCTTTCTTCATAGGACATTCCCCTTAGCCTCTGGAACTAAACCTTGTCGCAAACCTTTGTACTTTCTCTAGTTTCGGGTTCCAAACAGGTGCTGCATACTCCAGTATGGGCACTGAAATACACGTGTACAGTGTCTTGAACGATTCCTTACTAAGAGGTATCTGAAATGCCTGTTCTCAGGTTTGCAGGCGCCCATATGCTGCAGCAGTTATCTGTTGATGTGTGCTTCCGGAGAATGCTCGGTGTTTACTCAACCCCAAGATCTTTCTCCTTGAGTGAGGTTTGCAGTCTTTGACCACCTAAGCCTATACTCTGTCTATGGTTCTTCTTTGCCTTCCCTACTTCATGACCTTTGCATTTGGCAGGATTAAATTCAGAGAAGCCATTTGCTGGACACATGTGTCCTGTCTGTCCAGGTCTCTTTGAAGTCCTGCCCGGGTCTCATCAGATTTACATTCTCCTCATTAACTCACATCCATCTGCAAACAGCGCGACAATTTCTGATGTCTACCCTTCCATCATGTCGTTCACATATACAAAAAATAGCACTGGTCCTAGGACCCGACTCTGTGGGGACCCGCTCGTCCAGGTGCCCACTGTGGATATCTCATTATGTACCATGGAAGCGTTGTTGCCTCCTCGTCAGGTATTCTCTGATCCATTGCAGGTGCCCTTCCTGTTATATGCGTCTGATGCTCTAGCATTCTGCACTAATCTCTTGTGAGAACTGTGTCAAAGGGCCTTCTTTGCAAGTCCAAAGAAGATGCAATCAACCACCCCTCTTCTTTATTTGTCTTCTTGTGTAGTGTGTGTGTTGTGTCTGTGTGCGTGCGTGCGGCCGCTCGCTCGCGTACTCTTGTATGGTTTGTCAGCTTTAAGTATTTGGTTAGCGAGAGGGACAAAGGAAAAATGTCACATATAGTCATTTATGCTGCGTTCTTTAAGAATTTATTGGATAAATTTTTTATTTAACCCAAATTGGATATACGTGTATATGCGTAAAGACCCCCATGAACAGTAACACTAATGATGTTTCTGAATGTTCACGGAAAAATGGAGACATATGCGAGTTTTCCAATTCCAGATACAGTTTACCTTTGAAAAGGAAGTTGCCAACAATGAGTCACATCACCTATATACAGTCTTTCAAAACACTTTACTTCAAATACACAATGTGAAACACGCCCTTCAAACCCCCTCTTTTCAAGCGCACCTTAAAAAATCCTATTACCCCTTTCCGAGGGAAGGTTCATCTAGCAAGAAAATACTTCATGAAATCATTTTAAAACAAATGAGAATCGTAAAATAGTGTATTTGCAGATCATAGACTGCCTTCCAACACTTCCTTCTTACAGGAAAACTCTGTTCTTCAATTTTACAAACCCGACACTTCCTACATTAACTTTTCGTAAAACAGTCCGTTGAAACACTTTCTATTACAAAACAAGTTATATAACCAGAGCCCCATTATATATAATAAACAATAATACCTGGGGGGGGGAAAAACAACTATATTTGAATTATGATCCACCAGGAGGCCTGGTCCAAAGACCGGGCGCGGGGACATTGACCCCTGAACTCTCTCCGGGTAAACTCCAGGGAACTCTCTAACGCCATTTCCACGAGTCTTGAATTCACTATTGTGTACGAAAACACGTTTTGTTAAGCCAATAAATTCTCAGAAAGAATGTTTCCTTTGTAGTCTAATATAAGAAATTTTATTTGGGAATCTAACATGGAGAGAGAGAAAAAAATCAAAGGTATTGATGGTAAATGGATGTTGTAAAAGAGTTGGTATAGAAATGTATCACTGGATATAATTCCCGTATATCAGTTAACCATAATATATTCTATAGATAATATTCCCATAAAATCCTAAGGAACAAGAGCTAAAGATAGCATTTATACAATGTTTGACAGATAATATGACTAAATTAATAAAAATGCACAATACCGTGACTTGATAGAACAAAAAATACTCCACATAACCCGCAATGAGGTGGAAAAAAAACTTATGACGACGTTTCGGTTCAACTTGGACCATTATCTTGTCACAGTGTTAATGGTACAAGTTGGACCGAAACGTCGTTATAGGTTCGTATGTGGAGGGTTCCTTATTTGTTTAAATATCGACAAAACTTTAAAAATTGTGGGATTTATATCGGATTATTTTATCTATAATCTAGGAATTGTTAGAAAACTCAGGATACACAAGAAACCTTAGCAGAGTGGCTTACTAAATCTTTTTAGATATTGTATTCTACATTTTGTCAACATAGGTTATCCCTACTGGTTCTAAAATTATTACATTATGACTTGTGGTTTTATTTTACACCATCTGCAGTTTTCTCAAAAAAATGATATAATTTATTTTCTTTACAGCTGCTCGCAATATGCATATTTTGAATCAAATTAAATTAAACTGAAAATAAATTATGTATAGGATGGTTTGATTTCGAGGAAGAGACTGAGGATATACAACGGAAAATCATAATTTTAAACTACTATTTTTAAAGAGTGTGGACCGGTGGGTAAGCCAGGCGGAGGCTCGGTTAGATGACTAAAAGCTCCAGTTGTTGGGTCATCAATATGGCTAAGACCCGCGTCAGGACACACTTTTCCTCTTTCTGACAAACCTTCCGTTAACCTTAACCTAACATAACCTGACAAACCTAACCTAACCTAACCTAACCCTAACTTAACCAACTTAAAACCTAACATAAATAAACGCCTGACAAACCTACCAAACCTAACCTAACCTAACAATAACCTAACTTAAATCTCTAACATAACATGAACCTGACAAACCTAACCTAAACCTAACTACACTCTAACCTAACATAACCTAACCTAAACACTAACCTAACATAACCTGACAAACCTATCTAACTAACCAACATAACCTAACCTAACTTAACCTAAAATAAACATAATCTAACTGGAAAGATGTTGTCGACTCTTCTCAGAAGATTCCTGCCTTCTCAGTTGAATTGTTCTTCAGTGACTTCCTCAGAAGACTCCCGCTTCTCCTCAGTAACAAACATTCTCAGTACATAATATGAAGAGTGTAGAAATAAAAACAGTATAGACAGTGGAAGAAGAGGAAAAGCCTGTCCCTCAGCCTCTGTACTCACAAAGCCACTAGATGGCGAAACGTCTACTATAGTGAGTGAACCCCTTATATGACAACATTAATGCTCACTGTAGTTTATGAATACAGATAACAACAACGTTTAGTTCACATGATAAATACAACACAGACAAGCAGATATTAGTATTCACTATGATGAATAAACACACAAAGGAAATTAATGTTCCCCTTATATTAATAGTGTCGTGCTGAAAACTATTATGAACCACTACTGGTGTTCACAACTATAGTAATGACGGAGGAGTTGCTATCTAATTACTTAAAATAGCTGTATTTCGAAGTTGATTCTTAGCTCCTGGACCAGCTTCATACTCTTTTTTTAACTTGGTTTCGTGTCTGATCTTAAACTTGTGTACAGTCTTTGTCTTCACCACCACTTGTTCTATTGTAGTCCACTTACACCACCAATGATCTTGTGTAGTTCACTTACCACCGCTCACCTGATCCAGTCGTAGTCACTTACCACCACCACCTTGATCTAGTGTAGTCACTTACCACCACAACTGATCCTGTGTAGTCCACTTACCACCACCACTTGATCTAGTGTAGTCCATTACACCACCACATGATCCAGTGTAGTCCACTTACAACAGACCACTGATCTAGTGTAGTCACTTACCACACCACTTGATCTAGTGTAGTCCCACTTTACACCACAACTCTGATCTAGTGTAGTCCACTACCACCACCAACTTGATCTAGTGTGGACCACTTATCACCACACTTGATCTACTGTAGTTCCACTTTACCACCACCACTTGAGCTAGTGTGGGTCCAACTTACACCACCCCTTGATCTTAGTGTGGTTCACTTACCACCACCACTTGGATCTACTATGGTCCACTTATCCATCACACTTGATCTACTTTGGTCCACTTACCACCACCACTTGATATAATGTTTGGTCCACTTACCACCACCACTTGATCTAGTGTTGTCCACTTTCCACACCACTTAGTTGTAGTCCACTTAATACACCACTTGATTAGTGTATAGTCATTACACCACAGTTATTCTAGTGTAGTCCACTAGTACGATAGTTCATAAGCTAACTCACTATAACGTGAGCACAGCACAAAATTTGGGAGTAAGATTCCGACGAATGTTAAAGGTGCCAAAAGCACAAGGCTCCTGTCTACCTAATGCATACCTTCACTGATGGGATGATGAAGATGTGAGATTAAACTTGATGATCCACAGGATCACAGGCTAATTAGATGGGTGATGTATGGGAGAAAATTTCTCTCCCACCATAAACAGTCGTCGAGTTAACAATATCATTTATCAGTTGCGTTAAATGAATGGAGAGGTGAGACTTAGATGATTTCAACCACTACTTCTATCGTACATCAACTCTTGAAGACGCCCCACCCGACCATGCGAAATAGAGCCCCTGGTCTTCTGGATTAACAATGAAATAAATAAAATTCCTACCCAGAAAATTGTAAACAGTCTTTGGTTACTATATCTTTATGACCATCTTAGGCCTCAGGGACATTTTCAATGTTTTTTAAGACTGCTACATGATCTTTCTGGTAAAGCCCATTAAAGACATCCACCAACCTGGGAACTATAGACTATATCTTTAACTTGAAGTCACTTGAAAGGTTCTTGAGAAGATCATTTCCAATAGACTAAACGACTATATGGATTTTAATCAACTTTTTACTGGAAAAAAACAATTTGGCTTTAGAGCACATAGAGGTTCCAATTCAGCAATAAATGTTATTTTCGATAATGTAGCAAGTCTAAAACTTCAGAGCAATCTTGCCACCTAATTGCCACTCACCACAGATGTCATAAAGGCTTTGATAGCTTATGGCATGATGTCTTATATACAAACTCATTGACCTACCAGACCATAAACTGGACTTTTTCTCAGATTAATAATATAATTTCTTAAATCAAAGAAAAATCATTTTCCCAACTTTCATGGCAGGTCGACAGAGCCTTTTCATTCCAACAGCTGGGGTCCCTCAAGGTTTCTTGTCTTAGTCCAATTCTGTTCAACATTTATGTGAATGACCTTCCTCAACCAGAGTTTAAGATCAAATTATAAACACAGTTTGCAGATGATGTTATTCATGTCGTCTCATCACACTCGGGTAAACAGGAAAATACAAAGTATGAGAGAGTCATAGAAAAATTGAATATTGAACTTCGTTCGAACATCTAATTGGGAAAAGAAAAGGAGAATGACGACTATCTGACAAAGTCCTTCGTTAGCACTGATAGGATGATTTGCATCAAACAATCGAAGATAGAGGGGGGTATCTCATCAGAGGTACACCTGTAGCACATTTGAAACCTAGCAAGATCTTGGGATATGAAATAGACATGCTGCTCTCCACTCAGCTTCCTCATGTAAACTAAAAAGATCAACATAGCAAAGCCGGTATTAGCAGTCTCTTTCGATTCAATCAAGTCCCTCCCACATGTCAAAAATAACCATCTGTATAAAACTGGATTAAAAGATTATACTCGAATACCCATGTGTATCCACCCAATGACATTAACAACAAAGACCAACATGCTACGGTTACACGGGTCAAGAATAGGCTCTCCGCTTCATTACGGGCTACCAAGAGGATGAGGACAAGAGTTTAAAATGGCAGATTTTTCACGTACAACAAGATATCTACTGCCTTAAAATGTACGCCTTGACACCCTTGAAAAGAAACAACTCTATACAATGCAAGAACTTATACATGGCAGATAGAGACATCCTTACAAAGTTGTAATTACCACGGAATTATATCATTAATACTCTCCTCAACAGGACTCAAAGAATGACTCTCTCACAGAGGGTCGTCGTTTTATCAAACAAGATGATTACCATTGACCATGGATATTTGAACAACCTCTATGATGAAGGAGATTTGGATAACACCAGTACCCTTCTATGTTTACTGAGTAAATCATGCCCCCAATTAGGGAGAACATCTATATAACTATCTACTGTAAAAAAATTATGCTATATTTACTATGGCGGCGACACCATCTGTAAGGAAGCCATTGTCATGTAATTCTTTATAACTGGCCTGGGGTAATTATTTGCCTTCAGTGTCGCTTAAATAATCCGTTGTGCAATCGCAAAAGAAAAAAAAAAAAAAAAGGGCAATTGCAAACAGTAATATTACTACCAGTTCAGAGTCATTTGTACTTATATTATGTGTTATATCATATGTGACTCTGATGAGTTAGTATTATACTCCTTCAAGATATATTATCTCACATAAACTTTTGAATTACACCAAAGGTGGTTGGGCACCTTACCTTTTATATCCTACTTCTCTTCCCCCCTCCCACCCTTTTCAATATTTCTATCCCTAACCCATCTTCTTCCTTAACCTTCTTACCCAATGCTCTGGTCATTAAGAAGAGAAGAAAAAGTCCACTTACCACCACCAAACTTGATCTGGTGTAGTCCACTTACCCACCAACACACTTGATCTGGGTAGTCACTTACCACCACCACACCTTGATTCGTTGAGTCCACTTACCACCTCCAATTTTTGATCTAGTTGGAGTTCCACTTACACACCACTTGATCTGGTGTAGTCCATTACCACCACCACTTGATCTGGTGTGTCCACTTACCCACCACCATTGATATAGTGTAGTCCCACTTAACACCACCACCACTTGATCTGTTTGTATCCACTTCCAACCACCACGTGATGCTAGTGTAGTCTCTTACCACACCACTTGATCTAGTGTAGTCCACTTACCACCACCACTGATCTGGTGTAGTCACTTTACCACCACACTTGATCTGGTGTAGTCACCTTACACCACCACTTGATCTAGTGTAGTCCACTTACCACACCACTTCGATCTGGTGTAGTCCCACTTACCACCCACCCACTTGCTCTGGTGTAGTCCACATACCACCACCAACTTATCTAGTGTAGTCCACTTACCACCACCACTTGATCTGGTGTAGTCCACTTACCACCACCACTTGGATCTGGTGTTAGTCCACTTACCACCACCCCACTTTGAATCTGGTGTGGTCCACTTACCACACCACCACTTGATCTGGTGTTGTCCACTTACACCACCACTTGATCTGTGAGTCACTTACCACCACACACTTGATCTGGTGTAGTCCATTACCACCACCACTTGATCTGTGTTAGTCACTCTTCCACCACACTTGATCTAGTGTAGTCACTACCCAACACCACTTGATTGGTGTAGTTCCACTTACACCACCACTTGATATGGTGTAGTACACTTACACCACCACTTGATCTGTGTGTCCACTTACCACCACCATTGGTCTGGTTGATTTAGTCACACATACCCACCACCAATTGATCTAGTGTAAGTTCCACTACACCACCACTTGATCTGGTGTTAGTTCTCACTTTTCCACCACCACTTGATCGGTGTAGTCCATTACCCACCACCACTTGATCTGTTGTGGTTCCCACTTACACCACCACTTGATCTGTTGTAGTTCCACTTACCACCACCATTGATCTGGTGTAGTCCACTTAACAACCACTTGATCTGGTGTAGTCCGCTTCCACCACCACTTGAATCTGGTGTAGTCCACTTACTACACCACCTTGATCTGTGTGGTCCACTTACCACCACCACTTGATCTGGTGTAGTCCACTTACCACCCCACTGATCTGGTAGTAGTCCAACTTACCACCACCACTTTGATCTGGTGTAGTCCATACCACCACCCACTTGATCTGGTGTAGTCGCCTTACCACCAACACTTGATCTGGTTAGTCCGCTTACCACCACCACTTGATCTGGTTGTAGTCATTATCCACCACCATTGATCTGGTGTAGTACACTTACCACCACCACTTGATCTGGTGTTGGACCACTTACCACCAACCACTTGGCAACTGGTTGTAGGTCCACTTACAACCACACTTCATCTGGTGTAGATTCCACTTCCACCACCACTTGATCTGGTGTAGGTTCCACTTACCAACACCACTTGATCTGGTGTGGACCACTTACCACCACCACTTGATCTGGTGTTGTTCCACTTACCACCCACACTTGATCTGGTGTGTCACTTACACCCACCACTTGATCTGGTGTTAGTCCAACTTACCACCACCACTTGATTCTGGTGTAGTCAACTTAGCCCCACACTTGATCTGGTGGGTAGGTCACTTACCTCCACCACTTGATCTTGGTGTAGTCCACTTACCACCACACTTGATCTGGTGTAGGTCAACTTACCACCACCACTTGATCTGGTGTAGTCCACTTACCATTACCACTTGATTCTGGTGGGACCCACTTACCACCACCAATTGAATTTGGTCTTGGAGTCCACTTACCACACCACTTGATCTGGTGTGGGACCACTTACCACCACCATTGATATGTTGTAGTCCACTTACCACCACCACTTTATCTGGTGTAGTCCATTACCACCACCACTTGATCTGGTGTAGTCCACTTACCCACCACACTTGATTGGTGGGACCACTATACCACACACCACTTGATTCTGGTGATAGTCCATTACCACCACCACTTGATCTGGTGGTAGTCCACTTACCCAACCACCACTTGATCTGGTGTAGTCACTCTTACCAACCACTTGATAGGGTAGCCACTTTCACCACCACTTGATTCTGTGTAGACACTTACCCAACAACCACTTGAATCTGGTGTGGCCACTTCCACCACCACTGATCTAGTGTAGTCCACTTACCACCACCACTGATTGGTGTTACTCCACTCCAACCACTTGATCTGGTTGTGTCACTCTACACCAACCACTTGATTGGTGTAGTCCAACTTACACCACCACTTGATCTGGTGTAGTCACCACTTACCACACCACTTGATTCTGGTTTGTAGTCACTTACCACCACCACTTGATCTGGGTGTAGTCACTTACCACCACACTTGATCTGGTGTAGTCCACTTACCACACCACTTGATCTGGGTTGTCCTTTACCACCACCACTTGATCTGGTGTAGTCCACTTACCACAAAACACTTGAATCTGGGTTGTAGTCCACTTACCACATCCACCTTGATCTGGTGTAGTCCACTTACCACAACCACTTGACTCTGGTGTAGTCCACTTACCACCCACCACTTGATCAGGTGTGGACCACTTACCACCACCACTTGATCTAGTGTGCTCCACTTACCACCACCAAATTGATCGGTGTATCCATTACACACCACCACTTGATCTGGTGTAGTCCACTTACCAACACCACTTGATCAGGTGTTAGTTCCACTTACCACCACCACTTGATCTGGTGTAGTCCACTTACCACCACCATCCTTGTTCAGGTGAGTCCACTTACCACCACCACTTGATCTAGTGTAGTCCACTTACCTCCACCATTGATCTGGTGTATGTAGTCCACTTACCAACCACCACTGATTGAGTGTAGTCCACTTACCACCTCCCACTTGATTCTGGTGTGGACCACTTACCACCACCACTTGATATGGTGTCGTCCACCTTACCACCAACACTTGATCTGGTGTAGTCACACTTACCACCACCACTTGAATTAGTGTAGGTCACTTACACCAACACTTGATCTGGTGTGGCACTTACCACCTCCATTGATCGGTGTTAGTCCACTTCCACCACCACTTGATCTGTGTAAGTCACTTACCACCACCACTTGATTAGTGTAGTCCCACTTACCACCACCACTTGATCTAGGTGTAGTACAATCTACCACCACCGTGATCTGGTGTATCGTCCACTTACCACCCACCACTTGATATGGTGTGTGGACCACTTACCACCCACCACTTGATCTGGTGTAGTTCCACTTACCACACCACTTGAATTGGTGTAGTCCACTTACCACCACCACTTGATTTAGTGTAGTCCACCTTTACCACCACACGTGATCTGGAGTGCGACACTTACCACCACACTTGATCTGGTGTTAGTCCACTTCCCTCTCACCACTGATCTGGTTGTAGTCACTTACGACCTCCACTTGATCTAGTGTAGTCCACTACCACCACCACCACTTGATCTGGTGTAGTCCACTTACCACCACCACTTGTCTGGTCGTAGCCACTTACCACCACACTTGATTGGTGTGGACACATACCACCACCACTTGATCTGGTGTAGAAACTTACCACCACCACTTGATCTATTGTAGTCCAATACCACCACCACTTGATCTGGTTGTAGTACATCTTACCACCACCACTTGATGAGTGTAGTCCACTTACCACCACCACTTGATCTGGTTGTAGTCCACTTACCACCACACTTGATTGTGTAGTCACTTACCACCACACTCTGATCTAGTTAGTCCACTTACCACCACCACTTGATCTGGAGTGGAACCCACTTACACCACCACTTGATCTGGTGTAGTCCACTTACCACCACACTTGATCTGGTTGTAGTTCCACTTACGACACCATCTTTGATCTTTGTTGTAGTCCACTTACCACCACACCACTTGATTGGTGTTTAGGTCCACTTAACACCACCACTTGATTGGTGTAGTACACTTTCCACCACCACTTGATCTGGTGTGGACACTTACCACCACCACTTGATCTGTGTTAGTCCACTTACCCACTCCCACTTGATCTAGTGTATCCACTTACCACCACCACTTGATCTGGTGTAGGTCCACTTACCACCACCACTTGATCTAGTGTAGTCCACTTACACCACCACTTGATCTGGTGTTAGTCCACTAAACACCACCACTTGATCTGGTGTAGTCCACTTACCACCACCACTTTGATCTGGTGTTAGTCCACTTTCCACCACCACTTGATCTAGTGGAGTCCACTTACCACCACCACTCTTGATCTGGTGTAGTCCACTTACCACCACCACTGATCTGGTTGTAGTCCACTTACCACCACACTTGTCTGGTGTATTCACTTACCACCACCACTTGATCTAGTTGTAGTCCACTTACCACCAACTCACTTGATCTGGTGTAGTCCACTTACCACCAACACTTGATCTGTGTAGTCACTTACCACCACCACTTGATCTGGTGTAGTCAACTTACCACACCACTTGAATCTGTGTGTGGACCACTTACACACCACCACTTGATTCTTGGTTCGTAGTTCACTTACACCACCACTTGATCTGTTGTACGTCACACTTACCCACCACCACTTGATCTGGTTGTAGGTCCAATTACCACCACCACTTGAATCTGGTGTGGACCATTACCAACACCACTTGATCTGGTGTAGTCCACTTACCACCCCAACTTGATCTGGTGTAGTCCACTTACCACCACCACTTGATCTGGTTGTAGTCCACTTACCACCACCACTTGATATGGTGTAGTTCAATTACACCCACCACTTTTATCTGGTGTGTAGTCCACTTACACACCACTCTTGATTAGTGTACGTCCACTTACCACCACACTTGATTTAGTGTAGTCCACTTACCCACACCACTTATCAGTGGTAGTTCACTTACCACCCACCACTTGATTGGTGTAGTCCACTTACCACCACCACTTGATATGGTGTGGACCACTTACCACACCACTTCATCGGTGTAGTCCAACTTAACACCACCACTTGATCTGGAGTGGACCACTTACCCCCCACCCCACTGATCTTGGTGTAGTCCACTTACCACCAATTGATTCTGGTGTGGACCACTTCACCTCACCACTTGTTCTGGTGTAGTACCTTACCCACCCCACCATTGCATCTAGTGCCCTATAGTCCACTTACCTCCACCACTTGATCTAGTGTAGTCCACTTACCACCCACCACTTGATCTGGTTGTAGGCTCTTCCAACTACCACCAACACTTGATCTGGTCTTGTGGACCACTACCACACCACTTGATTAGTGTAGTCCACTTACCACCACCACTTGACTCTAGTGTAGTCCACTTACCACCACCACTTGATCTGGTGTAGTCCACTGACCACCACCACTTGATCTGGTGTGGAACCAATTACCACCACACTTGATCTGGTGTAGTCCATCTTACCACCACCACTTGTTCTGGTGTGGACCACTTACCACCACACTTGATATGGTGTAGTCCACTTACCACCTCCACTTGATATGTGTAGCTCCACTCTTACCACACCACTTGATCTGGTTGTATCCAATTACCACCACCACTGATATGGTGGTTGGAACCACTTACCACCACCATCGGATTCTAAGCCGCGTAGTCCATCATCTTACACCACATGATCTGGTGTGGCCCACTTACCACCACCAACTTGATTGGGTGTAAGTCCACTTACCACACCACTTGATCTGGTGTAGTCCATTACCACCACCCACTTGATCTGGTGTAGTCCACTCTTACCACCTCCACTGTGATCTGGTGTGGGCACTTACACCACCACTTGATTGGTGTAGGTCCCACTTTCCTACCAACCACTTGATCTGGTGTAGTCCACTTACCACCACCACTTGATCTGGTGTAGTCCACTTACACCACCACTTGATCTGGTGTAAGTCCACTTACCACACCACTTGTAGCTGGTTTAGTCCACTTACCACCACCACTTGATCTGGTGTAGTCCACTTACCACCACCACTTGATCGGTGTAATGTGTCCACTTACCACCACACTTGATTCTGGTGTAGTCCACTTACCAACTAAGAATGAAAATAGTTTTCATCAAGTTTTCATCAATAAAACTACAACTAAATGTGGCATATAAATTATAGTGTGTGAGCAGTGTAGCTTGAGAGTGTGAGCAGTGTCCAGCTTGAGAGTGCTGAGCAGTGTCAGCTTGAGAGTAGTGAGCAGTAGTGTCAGTTGAGAGTCAGAAAGGGCTGATCTACCCAACCCGGTCAATTGGTGGTCAGTCTCTGGTTATTATAAGTGTTGTGAGCAGTGTCGACTTGAGAGTGTGAGCAGTTGTCAGCTTGAGAGTGTGGAGCAGTGTCAGCTTGAGAGTCACAGGAAAGTGATCTACCCAACCCGGCACTTGCGTGCTCAGTCTCTTGTTATTATAAAGTGTGTGGCGTGTCAGCTTGAGAGTGGAAGTGATCTACCAACCCGGTCCAGTTTGGGTGCTCAGTCTTGGTTATTATAAAGTGTGTGAGCAGTTCAGCTTGAAGGGAGTCCAGAGGTGATCTACCAACCCGGTCACTTGGTGGTCAGTCGCTGGTTATTATAAAGTGTGGAGCAGTGCAGCTTGAGGTCAGAGGTGATCTACCCAACCGGTCAATTGGTGGTCAGTCTCTTGTTATTATAAAGTGGTGTGAGCAGAGTGTCGCTTGAGAGTCAGAGAGTGATCTTACCCAACCCGGTCGCTTGGTGTCAGGTCTCTGGTTATTATAAAGTGTGTGAGCAGTGTAAGCTTGAGAGTCAGGAAGTGATCTACCCAACCCGGTCACTTGGTGCTCAGTCTTGGTTATTATAAAGTGTCGTGAGCAGTGTCAGCTTGTGAGAGTCCAGAAGTGATCTACCCAAACCCGGTCACTTGCGTGCCTCAGTCTCTGGTATTATAAAAGTGTCGTGGGCAGTGTCACAGCTTGCAGAGTCAGAAGTGATCAACCCAACCCGGTCACTTGGTGCTCAGTCTCTGGTTATTATAAAGTGTGTGAGCAGTGTCAGCTTGAGAGTCAGAAGTGATCTACCCAACCCGGTCACTTGGTGCTCAGTCTCTGGTTATTATAAAGTGTGTGAGCAGTGTCAGCTTGAGAGTCAGAAGTGATCTACCCAACCGGTGGTACTTGGTGCTAGTCTCTGGTATTAAAAAGTGTGTGAGCAGTGGTCAGCTTTTGAGAGTTCAGAAGTGATCTACCCAACCCGGGTCACTTGTGGTCAGTCTCTGGTTATTTATAAAGTGTTGTGAGCAGTTGTCAAGCTTGAGAGTCGAAGTGATCTACCCAACCCGGTCACTTCGGTGGTCAGTCTTGGTTATTATAAAGTGTGTGAGCAAGTGTCAGCTTGAGAGTCAGAGTGATCTACAACCGTTTCACTTGGTCGCTCAGTTCTTCTGGTTATTTTAAAAGTGTGTGAGGCAGTGTCAGCTTGAGAGTCAGAAGTGATCTACCCAACCCAGATCACTTGGTGGTTCAGTCTCTGGTTAGTATAAAGTGTGTGAGCAGTGTCAGCTTGATGTGGCTGCAATGGTCGACCTTAGCTCCTGTCCCCTCTTTGCTGATAGCAAACTACGGTTCACACTCTCTCATGTTCCAAGTGGACCTATTGTACCTCTTCTTAAGCTGTTATTGATCAACTAATTTCACTCTCCAATAGTTTCACTTTCTGACAACTCTAAGGCTAGTGCGCGGCGCGCGCGCGTGTGTGTGTGTGTGTGTGTGTCGTGTGTGTGTGTGTGTGTGAGTGCGTGTGTGTGTGTATTTGCCAATTGTGGTTGTAGGGGTAGATTCATGCTCCTGGCCCCGCCTCTTCGCTGGGTCGGCTACTAGGTCACACTGTCTCCCTGCTCCATGAGATTTATTCATACTCTTTCTTAAAGCTATGTTTGGTTTCTAACTCCATTACATCACTCTCATAACTCTTCCGCTTCCTGACAATTGTATGGACTGAAGAAGCACTTCTAACGTCCCTGAGATCTCATCTGAGTTTTCAAACTTCCAGTTGCGACCTTTGTTGCTGTGTCACCATCTCTTAAGTTTTCTGTCCCTTTCCACCTTGTCAATTCTCTCAGTATTTTATATGGTTGATTCTCATGTACCCATATTACCCCTTCTGTCCTCCAGTGTTGTTCAGGTGTTGAGTTCCCCTACACTCCTCGTTAGGACAAAACCTCTCAGCCATGGGACTGGTCTTGTTGTAAACTCTGTATCTTTCTCGATTCTCTTGACGTTATTTGACAGGTGTGAGTTTCACACTTGTGCTAATATTTCCAATAGAGATTGAAGTAAATGGTTGTGTAGGAGTGTCTTGAATGACTACATTCATATAGATGTCGAGACCGCTATTCAAGCGCACGAATGATGCAGCAAATGATTTGCTTGATGTGGCCTCAGTGAATGTGCTCGGTATGATGTTCACCCAAGGATCCTTTTCCTGTGACTTCTCTGGCCTATGCTCCGTGTGCGGTTTCTTGTCCTTCCCCAGTTTCATAACTTTGCAAATTGCTGTGGTTATTAAATCCAGGAGCCATTGACGGTCTAGCTTACAGCCTGTCCAGTGTAACCACTCTAGGCTTACCTCATCTTAGTTCCGCTTGATATTCTCTCATTAGTTTCAATCGTCTGCGAACAGGGGACACCTATGACTATCCGTTCTGTCCATGTCATTCATTACACAAGAAAGAGCCCGGACATAGGGACTGAGCCTTGTGGAAACCCCACTCGAACACCTGGCACCCATTGACACCTCGTCTTTTAACGACACGTTTTCTTTCCTGTCAGGTATTCCCTGATCCGGTACAATACTTTTCCTACTATTCCGGTCTGCTCCTCTAGCTCTCCAACCTGTCATTGTGTGGTATTTTGTCGAGAGCCTTCTTAAGTGTGTGTGTGTGTGGTGTGTGTTGCTGTGTGTGTGTGTGTGTGTGGTGCTGTGCTGTGCGCGTGTGTTGGACAATCACATATTTGTGGTTTGCTGGGTCGAGTTCTTAGCTCCTGGCCCCGCCTCTTCTCCAGTTGCTACTGGGCCTCTCTCTCCCCGCACATGAGCTTTATCAAACCTCTTCTTAAAACTGTGTATGGTTCCTGCATCCACTACTTCATTTTCTAGGGTATTCCACTGCCTTACAACTCCTATGACTGAAGAAAATCCTATCTAACTATCTCTCTGACTCATTTTGTGGTCTTCAACTTCCAATTGTGGTATTACAAAACCCAGCTGCGCTATACTGAACCATTTTGATCCGTAGTGTGCATATCCTCCTGCGAGAGCATAGGAGTTTTTGCCCTAGCTCCGTAAAGGTAGGGTATGTTGTGCCATCTCTCTTCTATAAGTTGGTCCAGCAATAGTGAACGCAAGTTGCGCAGCTGTGATGATGTGCGTTGTTTGTAATGCCAATGGGAAACGAGCAATTTTGCCAAACAACGCTGTAGGACAATTTAGGTAGGTCTATGCAAAGTTATATGCCGACACCAGACGTTGACTCGTCTAGGTGGCCATAAGGTTATTCGCTATGCACAGTACGATTGCAGAATATGTGGCCTCTTGTTTTCTGTTTCCCTCCATGGAGCATCCTGTCTTTGTCCACCTTGTCTTTCCAAGCAGTATTTTTATATGTCGTTATCATGTCTCCCCTGCCTCTGTCTCCTGTGTCGTCAGGCCGAATTTTCCCGTAATTCTTTCTTCATAAGGACATTTTCCCTTAGCTCTGGAACTAAACCCTTGTCGCACCTTTGTTCATTCTCTAGTTTCGGGTTCCAAACAGGTGCTGCATACTCCAGTATGGGCACTGAAATACACGTGTACAGTGTCTTGAACGATTCCTTACTAAGAGGTATCTGAAATGCCTGTTCTCAGGTTTGCAGGCGCCCATATGCTGCAGCAGTTATCTGTTGATGTGTGCTTCCGGAGAATGCTCGGTGTTTACTCAACCCCAAGATCTTTCTCCTTGAGTGAGGTTTGCAGTCTTTGACCACCTAAGCCTATACTCTGTCTATGGTTCTTCTTTGCCTTCCCTACTTCATGACCTTTGCATTTGGCAGGATTAAATTCAGAGAAGCCATTTGCTGGACACATGTGTCCTGTCTGTCCAGGTCTCTTTGAAGTCCTGCCCGGGTCTCATCAGATTTACATTCTCCTCATTAACTCACATCCATCTGCAAACAGCGCGACAATTTCTGATGTCTACCCTTCCATCATGTCGTTCACATATACAAAAAATAGCACTGGTCCTAGGACCCGACTCTGTGGGGACCCGCTCGTCCAGGTGCCCACTGTGGATATCTCATTATGTACCATGGAAGCGTTGTTGCCTCCTCGTCAGGTATTCTCTGATCCATTGCAGGTGCCCTTCCTGTTATATGCGTCTGATGCTCTAGCATTCTGCACTAATCTCTTGTGAGAACTGTGTCAAAGGGCCTTCTTTGCAAGTCCAAAGAAGATGCAATCAACCACCCCTCTTCTTTATTTGTCTTCTTGTGTAGTGTGTGTGTTGTGTCTGTGTGCGTGCGTGCGGCCGCTCGCTCGCGTACTCTTGTATGGTTTGTCAGCTTTAAGTATTTGGTTAGCGAGAGGGACAAAGGAAAAATGTCACATATAGTCATTTATGCTGCGTTCTTTAAGAATTTATTGGATAAATTTTTTATTTAACCCAAATTGGATATACGTGTATATGCGTAAAGACCCCCATGAACAGTAACACTAATGATGTTTCTGAATGTTCACGGAAAAATGGAGACATATGCGAGTTTTCCAATTCCAGATACAGTTTACCTTTGAAAAGGAAGTTGCCAACAATGAGTCACATCACCTATATACAGTCTTTCAAAACACTTTACTTCAAATACACAATGTGAAACACGCCCTTCAAACCCCCTCTTTTCAAGCGCACCTTAAAAAATCCTATTACCCCTTTCCGAGGGAAGGTTCATCTAGCAAGAAAATACTTCATGAAATCATTTTAAAACAAATGAGAATCGTAAAATAGTGTATTTGCAGATCATAGACTGCCTTCCAACACTTCCTTCTTACAGGAAAACTCTGTTCTTCAATTTTACAAACCCGACACTTCCTACATTAACTTTTCGTAAAACAGTCCGTTGAAACACTTTCTATTACAAAACAAGTTATATAACCAGAGCCCCATTATATATAATAAACAATAATACCTGGGGGGGGGAAAAACAACTATATTTGAATTATGATCCACCAGGAGGCCTGGTCCAAAGACCGGGCGCGGGGACATTGACCCCTGAACTCTCTCCGGGTAAACTCCAGGGAACTCTCTAACGCCATTTCCACGAGTCTTGAATTCACTATTGTGTACGAAAACACGTTTTGTTAAGCCAATAAATTCTCAGAAAGAATGTTTCCTTTGTAGTCTAATATAAGAAATTTTATTTGGGAATCTAACATGGAGAGAGAGAAAAAAATCAAAGGTATTGATGGTAAATGGATGTTGTAAAAGAGTTGGTATAGAAATGTATCACTGGATATAATTCCCGTATATCAGTTAACCATAATATATTCTATAGATAATATTCCCATAAAATCCTAAGGAACAAGAGCTAAAGATAGCATTTATACAATGTTTGACAGATAATATGACTAAATTAATAAAAATGCACAATACCGTGACTTGATAGAACAAAAAATACTCCACATAACCCGCAATGAGGTGGAAAAAAAACTTATGACGACGTTTCGGTTCAACTTGGACCATTATCTTGTCACAGTGTTAATGGTACAAGTTGGACCGAAACGTCGTTATAGGTTCGTATGTGGAGGGTTCCTTATTTGTTTAAATATCGACAAAACTTTAAAAATTGTGGGATTTATATCGGATTATTTTATCTATAATCTAGGAATTGTTAGAAAACTCAGGATACACAAGAAACCTTAGCAGAGTGGCTTACTAAATCTTTTTAGATATTGTATTCTACATTTTGTCAACATAGGTTATCCCTACTGGTTCTAAAATTATTACATTATGACTTGTGGTTTTATTTTACACCATCTGCAGTTTTCTCAAAAAAATGATATAATTTATTTTCTTTACAGCTGCTCGCAATATGCATATTTTGAATCAAATTAAATTAAACTGAAAATAAATTATGTATAGGATGGTTTGATTTCGAGGAAGAGACTGAGGATATACAACGGAAAATCATAATTTTAAACTACTATTTTTAAAGAGTGTGGACCGGTGGGTAAGCCAGGCGGAGGCTCGGTTAGATGACTAAAAGCTCCAGTTGTTGGGTCATCAATATGGCTAAGACCCGCGTCAGGACACACTTTTCCTCTTTCTGACAAACCTTCCGTTAACCTTAACCTAACATAACCTGACAAACCTAACCTAACCTAACCTAACCCTAACTTAACCAGTTATTATATAAAGAATATCTTTTGTTCTAAGAAAAAGGAGAGATAAATACATCTCTTTGGGGTATTGCATTCCCTTTCTTTGTTAAAAGGCCCCACATATTGATTCTGTGTGACCTCCAAAAAATTAGTGTTTTTTTTCTGTTTTTTCCACAAAAAAAAAAATGCTGAAAAATGCTTTGGAAACCGTTAAGTAATTGTATTTGGGCCCCAGTTAAAGCAAAATTGCACAGCTGGTTGGAGAAGCTTCCCATGTCACTGTAAAAAAGGATTGTTGGTGATAAAAATTTTGAATTAAAACAAATGGTGAAGGTCACATGCAAAATTTCCAAACAACTGAAATAAAAATATCAAAGTATTGAAAACTGCAAAAAATATGGGGTGGAACGACACACACACACACAACACACACAAAAACACACACACATACAAACACACAACACACAAACCACCACACAAAAACACACACAAAAACACACCACACATCAAACACACACACCACAACACACACACACACAAAACCACCACACGGGCCCGGGGAGCTCGAACTCGACCACAGAAACCTCAACTAGGTGATACACCACACAACCCACACACACACACACACACCACAACGTACACACACCACCACACGACTAAAAATACTGGAGAATTGACAAGGGGACAAAGACGGGGGTTTTCCAGAGTTTGGACACAGTAAAAAGGGGGACACAGTTGGAATTGAAGACAAAAGGAATCACGGGGATGTTAGGAAGTATTTCTTCACCACAAGTAGTCAGGAAGGGGAATATTGGGGGAACGTTTTAGGGGAAAAGGGGGAACCCTGATAGCTTTAAGCAGGGTAGATAAAGCCAGGGTTTTCAGGGAAGTGACCCAGTAGCGACCCTGAAGAGGGGGGGCCCGGACTTGGACTCGACCCCCTGCAATCTCAACTGGTGAGTACAACTAGGGGGAGTAAAACCACAAAAACGAGCACCACACACACACACGAGCACCAACACACACACAAGCCCCACCCCCACTTGAAGCAACCATGTTATGACAACGTCAGTGAACAACCCTAAAGTGATAACCCAAAGTATTAGAAAAAATAAATAAAGTTAAAGGGAGAAAAAAGCCGAAATTATACAACAAAATTTCAAAATGCCAGTTTGTTGAGGCCCCAGTGGGCACCTGTTGCCCATTGTTACATATAACAAAGACAAAGCGAGTGACTAAAGAGAAAAACCAAATAAATTTAAAAAGGGTGGTAAAGACAAAAGTGATTACACACAGTGTGAACAAGCTACCCCGAAAGGGGGAAAAATATAGTATACATAAATATAATAAGCAAGGTGGTGGCAGCAGTAGGGCCCCGAGGGGGACGCCCCCCATAACGGTTGGGTGTCATCACAAATAGGTTCTTACCAAAATGAATGAAATTATAAAAGTAGAGATACAATGATAAGTGTGGTAAAAGAGGACCAAAAGGCAAGAGAAAAATATAGCCGAAGAAATCAGCGCGGAAGGGGGGTGTAAAGAGTCATCGTACAGCGAGCATCGTACAGCGGCATCGTACAAGGCATTGGAGGACTCCCCTCTGAGTAACGACAAATCACTTGTTTTGGGGCGGGGAAATCCGAGGGGAGGCCGGCCCGGCGGAAAAACTGGTGCTGGCTATCTTAAACCCCGCTCCAGAGCGATTATCAAAATAACACCTACAGTAGTAGGAAATAAAATTTTTTAGGGGCAAGGACTAAAGGGGCTACACCCTG
>NW_026507588.1:0-16630 GCF_026875155.1 Cherax quadricarinatus
GTGGGGTGGTGGTTGGTTTGGGGGTGGTGGGGGTGGGGGTTTTTGGTGGTGGTGGGGTGGTGGTGGTGTGGGGTGTAGTTGGGGTGGTGGTGGTGATACTGGGGGGTGGTGGTGCTGGTAGTGGTGGTGGGGGTGGTGGTAGTGTAGGGGTGGTGGTGTGTGGGGGTGGTGGTGGTGGTGGTGTGGTGTAGTTGTGGGGGGGGGTGGTGTAGTGGTAGTAGTGTTGGTGGTGGTGGTGGTGGTGATAGTGTTTTGGTGGGGTGATTGGTGGTGGTGGT
Organism: Cherax quadricarinatus; assembly: GCF_026875155.1. Taxonomy (NCBI): domain Eukaryota; kingdom Metazoa; phylum Arthropoda; class Malacostraca; order Decapoda; family Parastacidae; genus Cherax; species Cherax quadricarinatus. The sequence continues at coordinate 279 of NW_026507588.1, forward strand.
GGTAATAGTGGTGGTGGTGGTGGTGGTGGTGGTGGGGTAATGTGGTGGTGGTGGTGGGTGGTGGGGGTTTGTGGTGGTGGTGGTTGATGTGTTGGGGGATGGTGGTGATAGTGGGTGGTATGGTGGTGGTTGGTTGGTAGTGGCGGTGGTGGTGGTGGTGTGTGTGGTAGTGGTGGGGGTTTGGTGGTGCTGGTAGTGGTGGTGGTGGTAGTGATAGGGGTGGTGGGGGGTGATTATGGTGGTGGTGGTGGTGATTATGGTGGTGGTGGTGGTGGTGATGGTGGTGGTGGTGGTGATATGGTGGTGGTGCTGGTGCTGGTAGTGGTGGTGGTGGTGGTGGTAGTGATAGGGGGTGGTGGGTGATAGTGGTGGTGGTGGTTGTGGTGGTGGTGGTGGGGGGGTATAGTTGTTTGGTGGGGGTTTTGGTTTGGTGATAGTGGTAGTAGTGTTGGTGGTGGGGGTTTGGTGGTGATAGTGTTTGTGGTGGTGGTGGGTGATAGTGGTGGTGTGGTGGGTGGTGGTGGGGGTGGTGGTGTGGTGGTGGTGGTGGTGGTGGTGGTGGGTGGTGTTGGTGATGGTGTTTGATAGTGGTGGTATTGGTGGGTGGTTGGTAGTGGTGGTGGTGGTGGTGGGGGGGTAGTGGTGGTGGTGGTTGGGGGTGGTGGTGGTGGTGGTGGTGGTGGTGGTGGAGGGGGTGGTGGTGGTGGTGGTAATAGTGGGTGGGGGTTGGTGGTGGTAATTTAGTGGTGGTGGGGTGGTGGTGGTGGTGGTGGGGGTGGTGGTGGTGATAGGGGTGGTGATGGTGGTGATAGGGGGTGGTTTGGTGGTGGTGGTGGTTGTGGTGGTGGTGGGGTGGTGGTAGTGGGGTGGTGGTGGTGGTGGTGGGGGTGATAGTGGTGGTGGTGGTGGTGGTGGTAATGGGATGGGGGGGGGTGGTGTAGTGGTGGTGGTGGTGGGGGTTTTGGTAGTGGTTGGTTGTTACAAAAAACGCGATTCTAAAAGCTTAGAGATCTCCATGAGTACTAGAAGGACTGCCCTTCTAGCATCCAGCCTGTTACTGGGTTTTCGTAACAAGTATCAGTATCCTTGTCCATTTATCCATTAGAAATCAGTATGATTCAATAGTGCTTCAGGATTACTAGAGAAATTAAAATTTAATAAATTTATTAAGTCTAGAGGTATATTATAAAATTAAATTAAATTAAATTAATCACAGTAATCAAAAAATAAAATTCTCTCTCTCGTATACAAAAGTATTGTGCTGAAAGCACATATACATTTATAATTCTTAAGTTTCCGTCTGGTACATTAACATTTAATAAGTATTACAAGTATGTACAAGTGTGTATGTTTTGTGTTAAGTGCTCTAAAATAGTTCTCTGTCTCCCCGACTCGACTAGACTTAAACAAGTGACTGACAAATACTCAAATAACTAACTTCTTGACCGGGCTGGCAATCAGAAACATCTGCTTGAACAATAAAAAGATGCTAAGCCCAATAGCAATATAAACAAGCAACTGTGACACAGAATCAGGAACAAGGAGATAATATAACGACACTAAGTAGGGACCACAGCAGATCCTCCACAAAAGTCACAAAACTCCCAAAACTACTGAATCTAAGTTCAGCATAAGAAAAACCCCGACTGTGATAATACACAGAAACCAGTACAAATTAGGTCAGAAGCTAAAGCTCAGGACCTGAGATACTCAGAGTGTCTATGAGACTCACAACCTTATTACAATGTCGAAAATCACTAAGTCTATACAAGGTTCTGTGAACAGAGTTCTACAGAACTAACAAGAATAATGAGACAGACAATCTGTCCAACCACCAAGCGAGTCTACAGCAGACTCCATACTTCGGGCGAGGTGAGGACACCCCCCCTCGATCACGTGATAGCTCCGTGGACAGCAGTCACCCAGCAAGAAGCCGGCAATATAACGAGCAAACAGCGATAATTACAGTAGTTAGACAATCAAGACTTGAACTGAGCACATAATATGTTACATCCTACCTAACAACATAACTACGTCAAATAACAATATAAAGCAATACATTTATGATTTAGCTATTATCGCAAATATAAGCAATATAAAATTAAATGAAAAAATAATAATTATATATATACATAATAATCATTGCAACCATTCAGGGGTTGCAACACCCCCCCCCCCAATACGACAGACGGTCGCACTAGGAGTTGCATTAATGTCTTTCACATTACTGATTACTCAGGTTACATTACTAACAATATAATATAAAAAGTAATCAGTCTCTGCCAAGCACCTCTACAATTTCACAGCGTCCGTCACTAGGATATGCCCCTAGTACTAGGGCAGTACACAGTATCACATCTCTGCATACTCGAGGTTATGTACATCAGTGTAGAGACAGGATAGCGCAGACAAGGAGGGCACTTTGAGGCTCGATCATAGTAGAGGAGACTGCATTCCACTCTTAAGTAGTGATTGTGGAATGCTGTGCAGTATGGACATTGGTAAAAAAACAGCTTAATTTTGTGAAAGTGAGGGGGGGGGCCCTGGGGCAGGACAGTGTTGCGCCCAAGCAGTACCTCGCCCACACGACACTCCCACTCAACACTCAGCTTGTCTCTCCCTCCTCGAAACAAAAAAATTACTGTGAATATAAAATAAAATTTAATTGGACATGCCCTTTAGTTACTTTTTAATTATGGGCGGGGGGATTACATTACTTTCCCGAATTTGAAATAGAAATTAACAAAAGGAAATTTTGGGCAAAAAATTTAAACTTTAAATTTTAAATTTAACATAATTTTTTAAGGAGGAAAACGAGCGCCCAGTCTCTCAAACAATGCTCTGAAAAGCGTCAAGTGCTTTTCCCCCACTCGTCACTGTACACCACTAAGTCTTAAAGGTAGGTTCAAACCCCTTCTAATTGTGGGTCAACTCGTTCATTATACTTTGGAATAAAAAGGGGCAGCGTTACTTTGGCCGAAGGGGGGACGAGGTAGTTAAACAATCCATCTTAAAACAGTAAAACCAGATATTTCTGGGGCACTTCATAAGGGGGTTTTGTAATCCCTGTAAGTTTTTCAAAACCGGCTGACAAACGGGGTTTCCTGACACCAGTCAAAGGTCGTAAATGCGGGTAGGGGTTAAACCATCGGGGAAAAAGGGTGCCCAGAGTTCACTTTCGAAAACAGTGCCCCACCCCTGAAACTCCCGGGTCAGGTTTGGCACAAAAAAAGGGGAAGATCCCCAGGATTTTTACTCCTAAAAAAGCCCGTAGATAACAGAAAATAACCTCTTCCCCAAATGCTCAAAGCTTCGTGGACCATTCTATATGGTGATTGTTTTTAGGGGTTTGATGCTCCCTGTAATAAAACGTCATGCACACCCAAATAAAAACTTTTAGGAACATTTTCCCAAACCCTTCGGGGGGAAATGAAAAATTCATGTTTTTAATATCACCAGCTTTATAAAACCCCAAGGTTATTTAAGAAAATGCCCAATAAATTGTAGTTTCACTGAATTTTCTAAAAAAACCCCTTAAAACCTCAAAGGATGTCGGGTTTGACTGACGTTTTCCCCCTCTGTCCTAGGAAAATAGAAGTATTAGGTAGGGACTAGATTTTAAGGCCTTAAGCGGGGTTTAACAGGTAACATGATTAGTTTCTTTTTTCCCAGGCGTACGTCCCAAAATTTTTAAATTTTTTAGGGGCCTCTAAGGCTTTTTTCTTTTTTTTTCCGGGGCCTTTAAATTACCCGGTTTTGAAGGGGAAAAAATTGAAACCTTTTTTGGGGAAAACAAATTTTTCCAAAGCAATCACCTTTAAAATTCCGGGTTTTTAAAAAGAAGGGAAGAACCTTTAAAGGTTTGTTTCCCCTGGGGGGGGGGGGGGGGGGGGGGGGGGGGGGGGGGGGGGGGGGGGGGGGGGGCCGGGGGGGGGGGGGTCCCCCAGTTTTAAACACTGCGGGGAGGACCACGCCCCTTGGTGTCCAAAATTTTAAATTTCCCAAACGGCCCTAAACCGAGATTTTCCCTTGCCACTTTTTCTCTCATAGCGAACAGAAAAAAAGGTTTAACCCTCACCCCAGTCTCAAAAAATGTTCAAATCTCCTTTCAGGGACTTCAGTTTGATAAAAATTCTCTAGAGCACCTTGAGACTGTGGATGAAAAACTTTTTTGAAAGTACAGACTTTATTCCTGGGTTTGGGAAAATGCTTTTTCCGAAAGATCTTAAAAGGGTGAAATTGGGGGGGGGGACCCCTTGATTGATTATATCTCCGTGGCAATCCAACCTGGGAAAAAATTTCACCCAGCCCCTCTCACAATAGCACGAGCTTTAAATTTTTTCCCTCAAAAGAATAGTTTCCCGGGATAGGGGTTTTTTTGCAGCGTCCAAAAATAGTAAAAAAAAGTTTTGGGTTTTTCCTAGTTTGGCCTAAGGCAAAGGACCAAAAACAAAATAAATAAAAAAAGTGAAATGGGTTTCAAATGCCGAGGAAGGGAAATGGAGGCGCGGTTGGAATTGGTGGCGGCTTGGCCTGTCACTTGCCCCCCCGGGGCCCAAGGTTTCCGCCCCATGTTTTTCAACCCCAAATGTTTCCTTCATTTTGGAAAAAAGGTTTAAAATGTTTTCCAGTTTATCCGAGTTTTTTCCCCTTGAAAAAACCCAAAAAAATTTCCCCGGGGGACCTTTTGGGGCTTAAGGGGGCCGGGGGGGGGGGGGCCGGGGGGGGGGGGGGGGGGGGTGTGGGGGGGGGGGGGGGGGGGGGGGGGCCGGGGACCTTTTTTCCCCCAGTAACTGCTATTTCTCAGTTTTTCCATGACGGGATAAACAAATTGATCCTTGTTTAAAAATCATCTGAGTTAAAAATTTTTTAACGCCCATTTTGTGTCCTGACTAGGTTGTACCGGGGGAGCCCAGTTTTTAAATGTTTCCGGGGGCGCAGAGCGTCACAAAAACAAAACATATTAAAACAAAACCAACAGGGAAAAGGGGATGGTTGTTGAATCTTTGCCCATAGCTCTGGTAATTGCGCTGAGGGGGAAAAAAAATGGCTTCTCTCTACAAGTTCAAGGCAAAATTATCATCAGTGTTTTAAACAATCACAAGTGGTTTTTTACATAAAACCAGATGAAGGATATCTTTCCCCTATAAAACAAGTCCACTGCCCCTGAGGGGAAATATACCACTGGATATACCCACTGAAAATAAACCATTTAAAAAGCTTTTTTTCAATTTTAAAACTTTGTGCGGGAGGCACTTTTATAAAGCCCCTCCATAGGCTTCTAACAATACATCTATTTGCAATAGGTATCATCGGGTTATGGGCAGTACATTTCTCTTAAAACGTGAGATAACGGGCCAGTGTCTCTGAAAGAAATTTTATCTCAGTTAGATGTGATTCGTCAAATCCTATTCTCCCTCTTAAAAAGTAAGGACTCATGGGCGGGAACGAATCTTTTTCGAATACACTTTCTGACGCTAGCCCATGTATCCTGAGTAACTTTATCTAAAACAGTGGGAGCAGAGGTTTTACTAGGATTTTGGGGGCCTTTGTTGCCCCGGAAAAAAGTAGGGACTTGAGGGGGGCGCCGCCGTACGACTGTTCTTTATCCCCTTTCCCTAACTTATAGAATACTTCTAGCATGTCCTTTTCTGTTACAATAGGTACATTTTAATTTTTTTTTCCCTCGATTCAGATTTCTGTCTAGCCACAAAAAACATTTTAGGATTGGGGTTTTTCCCGGAAAAAGGTACGAGAAGTTACAGTAGTAGGTACATCGGGCCCGGCAATGAGAAAGTGTTTAAAGGTTGCCACCCTTTGTAGGACAATTTTTATTTTACCTTTTTTTCTCTTTTTTTTAGTACGTAAAAGTTTTTGAAAAAATTCGTAATTGTTGCAAATGCCATTTCCCCGGGAAAAATCCGAGGTGGGTTATGATCGTCAGATATTCTTGTATGTCAACGGGCTTTAAATTTTGTTAAACTCTTCGTGTGAAACAATAAACCAAGGCTGTTGTATTTTTTACACTTGGGCCACTCTAGACCATCTTTTCTAAAGCAATTTTTTTCCACGGGGCAAATTTCCCAAAATTTTTGATCTTGTCGTCGTTGAAAAACGACGAAATGCCCCCTTTTGATAATTTAAAACAGGTAACAATTTTATAGTCTCTGGAACAGTTTGTTTGACAGCGTCATAACTAATGAAACTTGGCAAATGGTAAACAGAGTCCCAGTACAATTTGACTTTCCTTTTCCAACGTGTATGCAAAATTTTCCCCGTGCTTACGGGGGCCAGTTCTTTAAAGCCGTGCCGGGTTTCCCAAAAAACACATAAAAAATAGGTGTCTAAGTCACTTTAAAAAACCCTTGGAACCATGGATGCGGGTTTCGGGCCCTTTTAAATGTGTCCTGTGATCTATCATTTTTTCTTGGAGTTTCCCTGGAGAGTTTCCCGGGGGGTAAAAACCCCCCGGGGCCCCCGGTCTGTGACCGGGCCCTCCTGGTGGCCCAGAGCCTGATCAACCGGGCTGTTGCTGCTGGTGCACGAAAAACCAACGTACGGGGCCACAGCCCGGCTGATCGGGAAACCTGCCCTTTTGGTGCTTTTTCCATGCCAGCTTGAAGACTGCCAGGGGTCTGTTGGAAATTTCCCCCTTTGTTTGCGGGGAAAGGCAGTTGAACGGGTCTCGGGCCCCTTTGACACTTATTTTTAGGGGCCCTTTTAACGTGTTTGTGACCCCCCGGGTTTTTTCATTGGGGGGATGGGCATCGCCTGCCAAGTCTTTTGTTTTTGGTAGTGGGGTTTTTCGTGTGCAATTTTCGGTATTTTCCCCCTCTGGGTTTTTTCCAGGTGTATATAATTTGAAATCTCTCCCTCCTCCCTTTCCGGGGATACGGTTTGGGAAACCCCTAAAAAGGCCCCCCCAGTAATTGGGGTGTTTTATCCCCGTTATCCCCACCGTGAAAGTTCTCTGACTTTTTCCCTAGGTGGGCCCAATTTCCCCCTGCCTTGAAAGGTGCTGTTAGTGGGGCGCAATATTCCACCCTAGATAAAAACAAGTGCCCCTGAAGAGTGCCCAATCATGGGTTTGGGGCCCTCCCATTTTTTAAAGGGTTCTCATTACCCAACCCTTTGTCTTTTTTCCCTAGAATGCGATTGAAACAATGTTATGGCCTTTGGAAAGGTGAGACCCTTTGACATATCACCCCCGGTCTTTAAACGTTGGTGTTTTCCTCTATTTTGGGGCCAAAATTTTGGGTTTTTTACTCTGTTTAAGATTTAATTTCCCCTCATGTTTCCCTTTTCCCGGGAGTAATTGAAATTTCTCATCGGGGAACTTCTTATTGTTTTCTGAGCCCACGGGAAAGATTTGGTGATGTTGCCTGGACCCTTCCCAGTGCCCCTGCAATGGAAGACACTGTAAACCCAGATTCGGGTTTTTCATCTGAAAAAGGAAGACACGGTGCTGTGGCTAAACTTACTTGTTTTGGGCCCGGAAAAATGAGGATGAGGAAAAAAGAGGGAGACGAGTACTGGGGCCCTTGGGGAAACCCAAGTTTTTTAAAAACCGAGCTCCCTGGGACTTTACTCTTTTTGACAAACTATCTCTGTGTTTTTTAAAGTGAGGAATTAAGACCCATCGACCAAACCTTTTCCTGTTTTTTCCCTTTAGCACGTTTTTTGTGCGCTTTTACCCCAGGTCCATTTGTCGAAGGTTTTTGGGAAAAAGTCTTATAAAATTTACATCGCATTTTTTTTGTTTTCCCTGGGTGCATTTAGGACCTTGTCGTAGTGTTTCCAAATATTTGGGACGGGACGGGGACCCGCCCTGTTTAAACCCATGTTGTTGGGTTGTTTTTAATGAGGGTTTTTCTAAAATGGGTGGTAAATCTTGCTTCTTGGGCCTTTTTTTCAAAATTTTTATGAAAATGGGATGTTAGGGGGCTATTGGCCCTGAATTCTTTGCTGTTGTTTTAAACTCCCCCCCCTTTGTGGAGTGGGGCTATTCTTTGTTTTTTAGTAACTGTGGGGGGGGTTTTTTGTCGTTTTTTTTAGTAACTGTGGGGGCGACCCCCGGGGTCCTTTTCTCCCTCTCCATAGGGTGGAAAAGGCTCGTGATAGGGGCTTCTTGCAGCTCTTGATGAACACGTTCCAGAGTTTGGCCCTGGGGCAGGGGTGCATGGGCCTTTTCATTTTTCCCTGTTTCGAAGTTTATTTGGCGCAGGATAAAATCCCGGGGGGGGGGGGGTAGGTTGTGTTAATAAAAATTTTTGGGGTCTCTCATAAAAAATTCATTTTGATCTTCCCCTCTCCCGTCCCCGTTTTTGCGGCCCTTTTAAAAAAATGAGTCCCTATTGGGATTTGAGGAGCCCCCCCACTCCCTTTTTTCCTTTTCTGTCCCTCTTGTAAAGGGCCCCCTTCCCCTTTGGTTTTTTAAATTTGGGGCCCCCAAAAACTTTGGAAAGTTTTTTTCCTTTGATTTTTTATTTGGGGATAGGAGAAGAAAAATACTTTTTGGGGTTTTTTCCTTTTTTATTTTATTTAGGCTTTTTTTGTTTCCCTTTCCCCCCATTCCCCCCACCCTAAAGGAAATTCCTTTTTAGCTTTTAAATTTTGAGGGTTTTCTATTTTTTCCTGACCCCCGGGGGCCCCCCCCCCTACGCATTTCAGATTTTATTTTAAAACCCCTTTTTTAAACCCCCCTTTTTTTTATTCTTTTCCCCTCCCCCCTGTAAAAAGGGGGGCCCCGTTCCTTTTTTTTATTTTTTAAAATTCTTCCCCCTCCTTTTTTTTTTTAGAGGGGAAAAAAGGGCCCCTTTTGCAAAACAGCCGAAATGCCCCCCCGAAATTTTTCCCGTTTTTAAGGGAAAAAGTTGGGGGCCCGTGTTTGCTTAGTAAAATTTTTTTCCCCCGTTAAAAATCGGTTTAAAGGAAATTTGGTTTTTCCTTTGGGCCCCCCTTTTTTGGGGTTTTTTTTTTTTTGAAGTTTTAAATTTGGTGAATTTTCCTTTTCCCCCAGAAATAGTCCCCCCCCATTTTTGTTCCCCCTCCCGGGGCCCCCACGCCCTTTCATGTCCCGAAACCCCCCAATTTTTGTTTGGGATCTGAGTTTTTTGGTTTTTTTTTATTTTGGGACCCTTTTCCCTTTTCAGATATCCCTTGTTAGTGGGAAGAAAGAGGTCCCAAATTAAAACCCCCCCAGTTCCCAGTAGGCTTTTTAATTTTTTGGGTGGTTTTTAATTTTAATTTTTTTTGGGAGAATTTTTAAAAACTCCCCCGTGGGGAGTGGGGAGTTTTCCCCTCAAGGGGCTGCCTCCTGGTGTTTTTTTACTGGGAACAATTTTTTTTTTCTTTTTCAAAATATTTTTTTTGGGTTTTATTCCCCACCCCTTTTTTTGGTTTCCCCTTAAAATTGAAAAACCCCCCAAGGAAAACAAGATTTTTTGGGTTTAAAGGGGCTGGAAAAAATTTTTTTTTCCCCCCCCAAAAGGGGGGTCCCAAATTTTTTAACCCGCCCGTTTTCCCTTTAAATTTCGGGAATTTTTTTTGGGATCCCGGGGGGGCTTTTTTTAGACCTTTCCACAATGAAATTTGGTTTTTTTGGTTTCTCGACCTTTTTTCTGGGTAAAAAATTCCACTACATCATTTTAGGCATTAAAAACAAAGTTTTTTTTTTGTGCAAACAAGTTGGGCCCGCCCAAAGGGACCCGGGCCAAAAACCCCCCCCCCCCTTTTTTTTCCCCGTTTTTACTCTGTCCCCCCAAACTGTTTTTAGGTTTTTTAACCTGGGAAACCCAAAAAAATTTCCCTTTTTTTCCAAAATGAAACCTTTATGTGGGGTCCCCCCCAGTGGGGAAAACCGCCCAAACATTGGGCCCCCTTTTCCCCCTGCAACAGTCCCCCGGAAAAAAGGGGATTTTTTTTTTTGTTTTTTTTGCCCCGGCCTTTTAGCCCCCTTTTAAATTTGCCAAAAAAGAAAAATTTTTTCGGCTGGGGATTGTTTTGGAAAAGGGGGGGGGTTTTTTTTTCCGGCTTAGTTAAAATGTTTTTCCCTTTTTTTTTGGGGGTGGTTTTTTTTTTTGGGGTGGAAAAGGGCCCTCGGGGCTGTGGTTTTTCCCCTCCCCGGAATTTAAAATGGATTTTTTTTTTCCGAAATTTTTTTGCCATTTTTCCCCGCCCCGTTTTTTTTTTTTTTTTCCCTTCCCCCGGCCAAACTAAAAAACCCCCCCTCCCCTTCCTTTTAAAATGGCTTTTGGGGTACCCAAAGGTTTTTTTTTTTATGGCCTGGGGGGTTTTTTTTTATCTTTTTTTTTTCCCCCCTTTTGATGGTTTGCCTGGGAATTTAAGTTATAGCAGTCTTTTTCCCGTACTGAAGAGGGACCAGTTCAGGGTTTAAAAAAACCCTTTCAGGAAGGGGGTTTTTCATTTTCCTGTTGTCCCAAAAAAATGGGCATGGCATTTTCTTTGGGGGGGTCCCTAGTTTTTCACGTCCCCTCTGTTTTTTTTCCCGATTTCCCCCTCCAGCAGATACCCCAAATGCATAGTAAAGTTTCACGGCTTGGGTTTTTTCCCTTTGCCCCCTTTTTTTCTGTGATGTATTTCCCTGTTTTGGTTTCATGTTTTCCCTGTCTTATTCTATCCCCCCTACAAACCCAAAAATGGAGCTCCCACCATTTTTTTTTTGGGAATATATCCTCACTTTGCTAGTAAATCCCCTTGTTTGCTATTTCCTGCGGTATTTTTAGTTTTTCAAATTGGTTTTTTTTCCTTTTTCTTTGGAAATACACTTTTTTTTCCCTACTATGGGGTCCTGTCCCCTATGGGGGTTCCCTTTTTTATTATTCCTTTTCCCGCGTATAATTCCCGCCAAACCCGGACAAAATCCTCCACTTTCCCCCCATTACTGGTCTTCCCCAGGACAGCATCTTTCCCGCTTCAAACCCTTTTCTGGGCTTTCAGGGCAAACCCTCCCTTCACCATTACCGTCCCCCCCAGGGGCAGCACCCCAAACTTCAAGCCCCCCCCAAAACCCAAAATTTCCCTTTTTTCCCAGGACCCGGGACTATTTAGCCCCACATTTATGACTACCAGGACTTCATCTCCAGCCCTTAAAAAGTTTTTGACTACAAAGGCCCCGTATCAAGGGCATACCCTTCACCCCCCCGACTTTTTAAAGTTTCCCCTTGGTTTTTTAAAAAAGCTTCCAGGTTTTCTATGAAGCCCGCTTTTTTATGTTTTTTTCCTCTTTTTTTAAAACCCCCTTTTGATTTTAGTCCCCCAGATTTATCTTTATTTTTGGGGATACCCCCAAAAAAACTTTTCCCCGTTTTTTTTAAAAAAACTGTTAAATACTAGTTTCCTTTGGGTATCCGCACAAGGGCGTGACACCAAATTTTTACAAAAAAAGAAAAATTTTTCCCCCCTGTGGAAGCCCCTTTTGTTTGACTTTATCACACTTTCACACAGCTTTTCCTAATTTATTTTGAATGGTTTATTTTTCTGCACTTCTACTAGCAACCCTCTTGAATATTCTATTAATAACCTCCTTAAAAAGAAGCCCCTTTGCTATTTTTTTTTTTTCTGTTTCTAAAACCCGTTTTTGTATAAATTTGGAAAAGCTTACCCTGCACGGTTTTTCCCGATTTATTTTTTTAAAAGTTTTTTGTTTATAAGGGGGCCCCACAAAAACCCCAAACCCCCTTTTTTTGTCTGCCTTTTTTTTTCCCCCAACGAAAACCCCTTTGGAAAAAACCCGGGCAAAGGGGTTTGGGGCCAGTCAAGGGTTCGGACCAGTCCAGGGTTTTTGGAAAAAGTTTTTAAAGGGGTTTTTACCAGTCCAAAAGGGTTTTGGACCAGGGGATCTTTTATTTTTGACCCGGGGGTCCACTTAAATTTAAAAAAAATAAATGGGCGGGGATTTGAGCTAAAAACATTTAAGGAATTTTACTTTGGGAAAATTTTCTACCTGAGTAATATGTGAAATTTTATTGATACAAAAGTATAACCCTTTTCTGGTTTTAAAAAAACCGGTTTACCCCGCTGGCAAAAATCCTACAAAAAGACGAACGGTCCCAACCCAAAAACCCTTTTTTATTATAAACGCTTTTAAACCCAACCCCTTTTTTTTTTTTTTATTTTTTTTTTTTTTTTCCCTCCCCCACCACAAAAAAATGCTATTTTTTTCACTATAGTTTTACTGGGGGAAATTTTGGAGGAAAAGGGCACTTTTTTTTTGTTATTGGGAAAAAAGTATATATATATAAGTTTTTTAGGTAAGGGGCACATATGCAAAAAGTTAAAGGAAAACTTTTTTTATGGGGAAAAGTTTTTGCCTAAAAACGTAGGCTTCTTCATCAAATACAGAAAAGTTTTATAGAAAAAGAAGATTAAATTGAAGACGAAAGTTTAAAAAAATCCTCACCCTTAAAGTTTTTTAGGTGGTTTATCCCTCAGTCGGAGAAAGGGATTGTTTCATAGTGTGAAACAATATGGGGATGAAAATGACAGGGTGGAGCTTTTTTAGCGCCAAAAAAGGTTTAGACGTAGGCCCCCTAGGGGAGGGGGGGAAAAAATCCGATGCTGAGAGGGCAGGGGCCCTCTCAAATCCAGCCGTCTTACTAGTGGAAGTTGTCGAAGTTGAATTTTCAGGGCTGTACCAAGATACCCCTTTTGTTTTCAGTTTTCTGACAGATTGAACATATAAAATTTATATAAAAATATATTTTTAAAATATATATATTATAAAAATATTTTTATAATATATATATATATATATATAAATAATATATATATATATAATAATTATTACCTTTTTCATATAATTTTAAAATTCTTGTAATTTTTCGATAATAGCTAAATCGTAAATGTTAAATTTCTTTATATTTTTTATTTTACTTAGCTTCCTTTGGTTAGGGGAGGGTGTAACATATTTTTTTGCCAGTTCAAAATCTTGATTTTTCTAAAACTGTAAATTTTCCCCTTGTGGCTTTGTTTTGACTACCCCGGGTTTTTGTTTTCTGAGGGTGCAAAACTACCCCCCGGGGGCTTATCCCCGTGATCCCAGGGGGGGGTCCTTTACCCTTTCCCGAAATATTCAGTTTTGGGTTTGAATCTCTTGGGGGTTTTGGGGAAAATTGTCCAACTCATTTTCTTTTTAGTTCTGTTGAAAATCTGTTACAGAAAATTGTATAGGGCTTAGTGATTTTTTGACGTTGTACTGAGGTTGGTAAATTTGTTTGGGGGGGTGCGGTGGGTGGGGGTGCTGGTGGTGGTGGTGGTTTTTTGGTAGTGGTTTGGGGGTGGTGGTGGGGGTTTGGGGGTGGGAGTGGGGGGGGGGTTTCTGGTAAAAGGGGTTGGGGGGTGGTAGTGGGTGGTGGTTTGGGTGGTGGGAGGGGGTGGTGCTTTGGGATGGTGGGGTGGTGGTTTTCCCGGGAAGGTTTTTTTGGGGGTGGGGTGGTGGTGGGGGGTGTGGTAGTGGTTTGGGTTTTAGTATGGGGGTTGTGGTGGTGGTGCCCGTCAGTGGTGGTGGTGTTGGTGGGGTGGGGGTTTGTGGGGGGTGGGGGTGGTGGGGGGGTGCGGTGTGGTAAAGGTTTATGGTGGGGGGGCTGGTTGTTTGGGGGGTGGTTTGGTGGTGGTTGGGTGGTTTCGGTAGTGGTGGTGGGGGTAGTGGTTTTTTGGTGGCAAATGGCGGTGGTGGGGGGTGGTGCCTTTGGTGGGTGGGGGGTGCTTTTGGTTTGTGGTGATGGGGGTGGTGGGGGGTATGATATGGTAATTGGGGGTAGTGGGTTGTGGTTGGGGTGATAGTTTTTTGGTGGTGGCGTGGTTTTTGATTTGTGGGGGGGGTGGGTGACAGGTTTGGGGGGTGGGGGGTGGGGTGGTTGAAAGTGGTGGTGGGGGGGGGTGGTGATAGTGGGGGGGTGGTTTTGGGGGGGATAAAAGGGGGGGGTTTGGGGGTTTGGGGGGGTGGGGGGTGATAGTGGTGGTGGGGGGTGGTGATAGGGGGTTTGGGGGTGGTGGTGATATGGTGGTGGTGGTGGTGATAAATGGGTTTGGTTTGGGGGGGTGTTGGTGGGAGTGGTGTTTATGGTATAGTGGGTGGTGGTTGGGGAGTGGTGGGGGGTTTGGGGGTGGTGGGGGTGGTGGGGGTAGTGGTGGTGGTGGTGGGGTGGTGGTGGTTAGGGATTTGGTGGGGGTGCTTGGTCGTGGTTTGGGGGTGATAATGGGGTGGTTTGGGGGTGTTTTTGGTCTTTTTGGTGGTGATAAATTTATAGCACACCAGCCCAAAATTTGTAAACTGAACCCGTAGCAAAACACAACAATAAAATCAAAAAGCAACACAACCCCCTGTTTTAAAATGATTTATCTGGCACCTTTTACAAGGGGTTTGATGACGTTTTACTAAAACCCTTTGGTTTTAAAAAGGGTGTCAATTGTAAAACACCTGTCGGAAACAGATGTTTTTTTGAGAGCAGTTTAAAACCCGTAATCACTTTTTCAAATCCCTTCCCCCGGTTTTTGACCGTTGGGCAGGTTTTTTGAAATTTCCCCAAAAAAGCTGTTAGGGGCCCAAGTTTTCCTAAAGTTTTATGTATTAATTAGGTAAAGGCTCCTGCGTGGGTACCTATTTACCGCTGAACTGAGACAACAGGCACCCTTAGGTCTCACCCAGCCCAGGATGCGATCCACAACAGTCAATTAACACCCGGGGTACCTATTTTCTGCAGTAGGTGAATTTCCAGGTAGGTTCTGCGAACCGGGAACTTCACTGAACTTCGGGTACATGAGGAAAAGCTGAGATCTTTGATCCTAATATCAGCAGTGAGGAGCAGAATGAGAAAAGTTTTCTCATTCAAGTCTCATCATCTTTGTGTTTACAAATCTGTAGTGAGGAACTTCTTATATAAGAGACTACGAGGTAATAGTAGTAGTAATAGTAGTAGTAGTAGTAGTAGTAGTAGTAGTAGTAGTAGTGGTAGTAGTAGTAGTAGTAGTAGTGGTAGTAGTAGTAGTAAATAGCAGCAGTAGTAGAGAATAATAGTAATAGCAGCAGTAGTAGTAGTAGTAATAATAGTAGTAGTGGTGGTTAAATAGTAGTATTAGTAGTAGTAGTAGTAGTAAATAGTAGTGGTAGTAGTAGTAGTAATAGCAGTAGTATAGAAATAATAGTAATGCAGCAGTAGTAGTAGTAGTAAAATAGTATGTATGGGTGGGAGTATAGTATTAGTAGTAGTGTGTATAGGTTGGTAGTAGTAGTAGTATAGCAGTAGTGTTAGCAGTATGGTGGTAGTAGTTGTGGCATGCAAAGGTTTGTAACCTTCATTTTGGCGCATTTTACCACCTCATTTACAGCTTATCTGCCAACCAGCGAACCAGGGGGACTGAGGGTTGACGATGGGGCCCCGTGTTAACCAGTAAATAGGTTCCAGCCCAAGAGAAGTGGTTTAGGGAATTGCAGAGGTTATGTGGGTACCACTCTCCTGTCTGCCCTTGGCATTCCCATTCTAGAGCTGGTTGAAGCACGGTCTGCTTTCTAGTGGCTTCTATTTGCATTGCTTACTGTGGAGTGCACTAATTCCTATTGCTGTACATAGTGTATATAGTGTACATACTTCTGTTCTAAAGTGGTGAAGGATAATATAAGTCAAAAGTTTTCTGCTGTGTTTATTTTGCTCCCTTTACACCCAGGATAACAGGCCATTTGGACTCCTGGGTTGTAATATGGGGGCCTGTCCGGGAGCTGGAGCTGGACTTAGAGAAAGGGTTAAGACTAGGGTGAAGCTGGAAGCAGGAACATTGTGTAGCTTGCTGTCTGGCATTGCATTTAGCTTTGCCAACACTTTGCAAACTTTGCATGTCAGTTGCTTTGCTATGGTCAGCCTTGCTAATGTGTGATCGTTCAACAGCTCGCTACTAGCTTGTTCGGTGTGCTCGCTTCGCTACGGTCAATCTTGTGGAACAGAGTGTACACAAATAACCCGCACATAAAAGAGAGAAGCTCACGACGACGTTTCGGTCCGACTTGGACCATTGACAAAGTCACACTAACCAGAGGTGGAGCAGGACGGCTATATATAGGCAGGAAGAGGTGGTGGTAGTAGTAGTAGTAGTAGTACAAGAATTGTATATAATACCGACAAGATGAAATTAAGCCATGAAGGGTTTCTTCATCTCCCTATCCCCACTGATGTCTTTCTTGATCTGATCCGCCTCTGTGTGGACTCTAACTCCTTTTCCTTCCAAGGGAAATATTATTCTCAAACCTTCGGTGTCGCTATGGGCTCTCCTCTCTCTCCTGTCCTTGCTAATCTTTACTGGAATACTTCGAGACTGTTCTTCCTACCCCCGAGTGCAAC
>NW_026507589.1:0-27700 GCF_026875155.1 Cherax quadricarinatus
AATTCCCCGGAGTTTTTTTCTTGGGTGGCATGAAAATTGGGTTGGTCAAATGTTTGTTAATGGGATGTTTGTAAAGGGGGGGACCCTGCCTAGTTGGGCCAAAGGCTGCTGCAGGGGTTTTCCTTTCTTTGTTTTTGTTCTTATGAGTGTAGCCCAGTATACACCACCCACCACAGCCCCTGTCATTAAACCCAAAACACGAAAATGAAAAACAAAATGAATCAATATATCAGGGACACAATTAGAGTCCCCGGAAACCAGCGGGGGCTGGCCCCTGTTTTCACCCTTAAGTGCCAGGGCCCCAAAAACTTGGGGCTAGCGCTGCAGGGAAATGAAGGTGATAAAAAAATGCCTGCATGAAGGGGAAAGGAAAAAAACCGGACTTAAAATAGGGTATGCTCAGAAGAGGGACAATTTCCCTAAGTGGAGTGCCATTGATAAAAAGGAAAAAAAAAAAGGTTAAAACTCATAGTTTTGGCAAAAATTGCCGGGGTGGAGAAAGGATTCCCCCAAAAAGATGCACAGACAAAAAACAGAGGGGGAAGACTGTGTTTAAACCCGAGATGCGGGGGGCAAAAATCTAAAATTTTAAGAAGCAAAGGATGCCGAAGAACAGGGAAGTGAAAAGAACCGAAACAAATACGATTGGGAAAAGACGAGAGAATGAGCGACATTTTGAAAATGACACTGAATGAACAGCAAAAAATGGCAGAGGTTTTTATACAGGAACATCAAAAAGAAAACTGTGAGTAGAAAAGGGAATAAAGCCCAGGTTTGGGAGAAAGATTTACTAGGGGGGGTGATGTGGAAGATTATAGTGATAATCAGGAAAAATTACCCGGACGAAAAAGGGGGAGTGCAGCAACGGTACTGAACACAATACACAGAACAGGGGAAATGGGGGTGAAAAGTTTTCTGAGTGAGGAGATAAAAGGAAGGGATGGGGCCGACAACTTTCCCGCAGGGGGCGGGAGGAAGGTTTAAAATGAAAATGGGGTGAAACCCAAAGATCAATCTTCAATTTGTAAAATAAGTTTGGTTAGCTTTGTTTTTTGAAGCCTGGAAACCCGCAAAATTAAATTTCCAATTTCTTAAAAACGGGAGGACGGTAGCTCCCAAACGCAGGCCCATGACACTGACTCAGAATAGGGAAGGGGAAAGAAGGTGATTATCGGACAAAAAAGCAATGGAGTACGGAAATAGATTCTCAAGCTAAAACCGTACGGGAAAGAGAGGTATATTTTAGATGCCTATAATAAGGTAAGAAAGTTAGGTAGGGGGATTTTGAAAGGGATGAGTCGTCCGGAATTATTTTTGGGATGGGAAAAGAACGTGGATGGGTTTGGGAGGATTTACCAGTGCCTCCCCACATTTAAGGTAGAGGAGGGCTGCCAGATTATTAAATAAGGGAATGGCAATTACAGTTGGGTCAAAAGTTAAATTATTATCAGGGAAAGGAAAAAAGGAAGTGGCTGTTGGTTCCGCGGATACGTGTTCACCAATGGACGAGCAGTACGGGGGAATAGGGGTTACCAAAAAGGTCACCACCTTCTTAACCATATTCCATTTTTTTTTAGTGATGTAAACACCCCAGGGAAGAAAATCGGAGGGTTCACAGGTGTTAAGAAAAAACACGGGGGACAGGGAATAGGACCAGAAAAGAGTACCAAGTGGGGATCTAGTAGAAAAAGGCCGCTGGACTTAATCTACAAAGGGCTAAATAGGATTTAAAAAACCAAAAAACCAAATGCAAAGTAAAAGGACCAGGGGGGGGGAACGAGGAAGGGGCAAAATTTAAAAAACAGAAAGGGGGGACAATTGTACAGGGGGGGGGGGACTTGGGGAGACAAAAGGGAGTTGCAAACTTTTCCTGAAAAAGTAAAAGACCTTTGGGGGGTAAGTTTAATTCTTAGTGTTTTGTCTGGGGAGGGGGACCACGGGTCAAAAACTTAATAACGGGGACACCCCGGCCCCCCCCGCATTGAATTGGCTTGGGGACAATTGGTTAAACCAGGGGGAGGAAAATTTAAAACCCATCAGTAAATGCAAAGTTATTTGATTTAATAAAGGGAAAGGGCAAAAAAACAAAGGAAACCGGGAAATAATGTTAGATGCATTATTTTGGTAGTGAAATGTTTCTCTAACTCTTTCAACTCTTGATTTTGTCTCCATTTATGCATATTTATCCTTTTGGCATGTTAATTAACCCATTAGTTACGTTGGCAACGGAAGAGGCATATTTCCCACATGTTGATATGTTGTGTTTACTTGTCTAAAAATCCTTGGGACTGGAAAAATTATTAAAAAAAAAAAAGGAAAAAGGGCGATATTCGGATTCTTTAAAGTTAATGGGCTTCATTTGTTCACAAAAAAATAATTATCCAGGACTTGGGGGTGTAGATATGGAATCTTTGTAGGGCTTGCCAAAAAAAACAAGCCCAGTGCACAAAAACACAGTGTCTGTTAGTAATTGGTAGGAAATTTTTCTTTCATATTATTATCAGGAAGTATAAACGAGGGGGGGGACCCAACAATATTTCCACAGGCTTTTGGCACCATTTCTTTGGGACGCGGCCTTCAGTTGGATTATGGTGGGGCCACCAGGTTTTGGTCCTCCTTCTTACAGAATTAATATTTTACAAATAACAATTTATATGAAAAACATAGATATTTCAAAGAATATTAAAAAAAATTTTAAATTCAGTCCATTTTAGTAAGTCCTAAATTTACTTGGAATCTTGAATAAAATGGCGAAAAAATTAAAAAAAGATTATATTCAACCCCCCCAGTGGAATTACAGGGGGGGACATTACCAGGTTGAAAAATCGAATCGCTGGGGAAACAATCGAAAGAAAAAAAAAGTATTTTCTATATTTACTTTTAAAGCAAAGGGGAATGAAATAAGTTTGAGGGGGATAGTCAAAAAAAAAAATTTCCAAATACGTGAGTGTATGCATGTGTTGAATGTAGTTACCACCATTTTTACTTAAAAAACAGGGACAAAAAATAACACCACAGGGGGACAAACACCAACCCCCACACACACCACCCCACCACAACCCACCAACCACACACACACACAACACACACACACAAGAGTATAAATGGGACAACCAAGCCCACGGATTCAATGGAAGGCAAAAAATCCTGTGTCCCACAAAAAAAACCCTTGGGGTTTTTGTGATAATAAACAGAAGTAAGGGGGACACGAGGAGGATGGGGAGGGGGTGGGTTGATTGGCATTCTTCTTGGACTTGCAAGAAGGGCTTTGGGACAACAGTTTTCCTCACAAAAAAGAAAGATTAGTGGCAGAAGCTAGGGGAGCATCAGGGCGGCATATATAACAGGAAGGGGGCATTTTTGGCGTTGATCAGAGGAATACCTGGACAGATATAGGAGGCAAACAAAAAAAACAAAGTCTGGTTTTACGTAATGATGTTAATCCCACAGTTTGGGCCCTGTGATGAGCGGGGTCCCAACCAGGGGTCGGTTCCTAGGACCAGTTGTATTTTTGGTATATGTGAACGAGGACATGATGGAAGGGTTATTTTAGACTCAGGGAAAAAGTGTTCCCCTGTTAGCAGATGATGTGAAGTTATGAGGGGAAGAATTAAATCAGATTGAGGGGGACCAGGGGGAGGGGGGACTTCAAAGGAGAACCTGGGGGACAGGGGACTGGACACCTGGTTCCAAGCAAAATGGCTTTCTCGAATTTAATTTCCTGCAAATTTTGCAAAGTCATGGAAGGGAACCAGGGGAAGGGCACCCAGAAGGGGACCAACAGGGACACGAGGTATTAAGGGCTAAGGTGGGGGCCCAAAGACTTGCAAAAAAAACCCTCCACTTCAAAGGAGAAAAGATTCTTTGGGGGGGCGAGTATAAACACCGAAGATGTCTCCGGGGGAAAGGCACCAACATCAAGTTCAGATTAAAACTTGCTTTGCGGGTTTATGGGCGCCAGGCAAATAACCTTGAGAACAAAGGGCAATTCCGGGATACCTTAGTAAGGGGGGAATCGTTCAAAAAGTGACACTGTTACGGCCGGTGTTTTGGGTCAGGGCCCATATGGGTATGCAGCAACCTTGGTTTTGGGGAAACCGCCACTTGATTTAAAAAGGCCATCGGTCGAGAAAACTAGAGAAAAGTTTTACAAAGGTTTTGCGACCCAAGGGGTTGTTCCAGAGCTGAGGGGGATGTCCTATGAAGAAAAAGGATTTAAGGGGAATCGGGCCTGGGGAACGGACCCCACTGGGAGGGGACATGGAGGGTCAGGGGGAGGGGGACATTGATAACGGGACATTTAAAATTTTCTTTGCGTGGAATAGACAGTGGACAAAGGAAGGATGTTCCACAAGGAAGGGGGAACAAGGAAAATATACCAGGGAGAGGCCACAATTGGGGAAAGTTGGAAGACCACCAAAAAAATGAGTTCAGAGTAGGATTTTAGGGAAGTATTTCTTCAGTCATAAGAGGTTGTCAGGGCCGTGGGAAAAAATAGCCTAAGGATAAATGGGAACGTAAGTGGGGAGGGCAGGAAAAACATTTACACAGTTTAAGGGGACGGGTTTTGATAAAAAAGCTCATGGAGGCGGGGAGAGAGAGGAAGGGGCCCAAGTAGCAAAAAAAAAACCGGTGAAGGAAGCGGGGGGCCAGGAGCTAAAGACTGGGACCTTGCAAACACCAAAAAGGTGGAAGTACAAAATAGGTGATTTTTACATTATCCTGTCCCACTCTTAACTCTCCATCCAACCTTTGTTTTCCACCCCCCCCACACTAAACCAAATCTCCTCCCCCTCACCAAAAAAATCCCCCACCCCCACAACCACACGAAAGGGGGAACACACACATTACGGCACGCATACCATACATACCCACCAACCAAAAAAAGAACACCAAAGGAGTGAGCATTTAGGAAGGATCGATACACACCGTACAACCCCACACGCGGCGCACAACCATTTACCCAAAAGCCGAGAGAAAGGGGAAAATGGGACAGGGCAAAAAAAACTGAAAAAGCAAGTTTTTAAAACATTAAGCCAGTGGAAAAAAAAACTGATTGAAAAAGGAAAGCTGGCCAGTGGAAGGTTAAAAAAAAAAAAACCAAATTAAATGACAGGGGGAATTACACAGGGGACTATTTTGCAGTGGGAGGAATGGAAAAGGGTGAGGGGTCAGTTCTTTGTGTTATGGGGCCCAGGAAAGTCGATGGGGTAAAAATGGACATTATGAAGCAAGAATAAACAAGGGGGAAGGAGAAAAAAAAAAGCAATTGAAAAGCTCATTGAAAGGCCATTTAGGGACAAAAAGGGGGGGGACGGATTATGGGGGAAGCCCAGCTGTGAAAAATTTTCGGGGAGAAATAGGGGGGTTTGTTAAAAAAAAAAGAAACCGGCCAGTGAGAGTGACCACTGTCAAAGGCAGGTAAAGCGGAATCGGGAAACCAGGATTACTGCAGGAGAAAAGCACGGATTAAAGGGTAGGGACATGACGGGGGGGATTTACAGGGGGAGGGGTGTGAATCCTCGGGACCGCGGGACAAGAATAACAAGAAGAAAAAGGGAAAGAAAAAAACTGAGAGGAGTTGGTACAAAGCGAAAAGGGATGGAAAAGGGAGAGGGGATGGAGAAGGGGGGGGTGGAAGGGACAGGGAGAAATTCCAGGGGGGGGACAGGGAAGAGGGATCTAATTACAGCCCTCCTCAAAATTTTCTATAAGAAAGGCCTCCCCCTAAACCAAGGTCAAAAAACCAAGTGCCAAACCATCACTCTAAATCAAAAAAAAAACACCATTATGCCCACATCCAAAATTGCCCAACACCCCACTTACATATAAATATAAAACAAAAACTTTCAACCACCACAGGCAAACAAAACCCATAGTCCCTTACCCAGGGTTTCTCCACTTCCCAAAACCCCAATTATACTTCCCAGAAAAACCACAGTCATAGGGAAAAGGAAAGAAGTTTGGGAAGGTGGTGGTTATTTTTACAAAAAAATTTTGGCAGATGTGAATAAAAAAACAAAAACCCAAAAGTATGAGGAGTGGCCCACGGGAAGGAATCAAAAGGGAGACATTCCCAAGGACAATAATAGCACTCACAGAAAACAAAAAACTCACCAGGGAATAAATTAACAGATTTCAATCTTTTCATTTTCCGGGATATTCCAAATTTTCAGGAAATAAGACAAAATGAGGGAGGGGAGGAGGGGGGGGAGGAGGAAGGGGAAGTTGCAAACTGCTCATTAAAAAAAAAACCAGTTTGGGGTTTTTGAAGGGAAAAATGGGAAGGATTGGGAATGGCTCAATTGGGGCGAAAAGGGGGGGGGGACTAACTTAGTGGAAATCCAAAATCAAGTTTGAGGGGGGGGGGTAAAACATAAGTTGATTAAATTGCAGTTAAATGACCCCCACCCCCCCCCCCCCCCCACCGAAACGCTGCAGGGGAGGCCCAGAGGGGGAAGATTACGAATGAGGAGCAAAACAGGGAAAAGCACTTGATCAAACCTACCCCCCACTAGCCCGAGGGTGGCCAGGGAGGGGGGCCCACACATGGGGGGAAGGCGAAAGTTTTATAGTTATGGGGTTTTTCATTCACAAGGAGATTGACTGGGGAGGAAAAAATACTGGAAGCCCCAGGGGGGGTTCCGAAAAAAAACATGGAGGAAGGGCCAAGATGATGGGGATGTGGTTTAAATGGAGAAAAAACCTCATGCAATCAAAACTGTTAAGAGACACATTACCAGGAGAGAGGGAGGAGGGAATATTGAAAACCAGCAAAGGTTGGACTTTGTTATTCAACCATGGGTGTAGTTTCAGACCATCGGGAGGGGTATTTTCTGTTATGAAAAGGCCCCTGGGAGCTAGTGATCATTTTGTGGTTCGTTGCTTTGGGAACTACATAGTTGAAAGACTCCAAGTGGAAGAGAGTTAAGCAGAACAATAGGCTGGGGAAAAAACCAAACTTACAAAAGGAGGAATACTTCAGGGCATGAGGGATAAAATTCCTTCAAGGGGGGACATTTTCAGTGGGGAGGAGGGAAAAAAAAAAAACGGGACAGGGGGAAAAACCAGTTAAAGGAAATGATGGGGGGGGGAACTATGAAGCACAAAAAATTTGCAAAAGGATGGCAGAGGGAGAGGGTTTGTTTCCAAAGGGAAAAAAACGGAAAATAATTTGGGAAAGGAAAACAAGGAAAACGATGTCCTTGGTTTACCCAAAAAAAATGGTAGGGGGAGGCAAAAAGCTAGTGTACTTAGAGGGGGAATGGGAAAAGGTACAGGGAAGAAAACAGAGGAAACTCCAGGGAAAAATAAAAGAAATCAGCCGAAAGAGGCAAGAAACGGAATTATTGCACAGATAAGAAAGGGGAGGCTCAGAGGACGGGATATGGAAAAAATGGACATAGCATTTCAAAAAAAAGTTAAAGACTTTGGGGAACCCTAAGTTGGTTTGTACAGCCAATAGGAGGGGGAAAAAAAACAAAAAACAGTTCAAGGTACCAGGTAATCAGGACTGAAGGAAAAAAAGGTTGATGGGGAATCACAAGAAAAGGCGGACCGGAGAGGTTTATGTCAAAAGGAGGCGCTAACCACAAAGAATTTAAAAGGAGGTTATTTACAGGTGGAAAACAGTAGGACTTCAAGAAAATCAGAAAAACAGGGGGGGCACCACCAAGCAAGTGGCCTGGATGGGAGGTTAACATTAACAGGGAAGGGATAATCCCGTCCGATGGGCTATTTGCGGGAAACTTAGGGAACACCTCAAAAGGGCTGTGGGACACCCAGGACAACATCTCTCATGGGGTTCCCTTAAAAGGAGGGAAGCAGGAGATATTGTGTTGGAGCCCATAACAAAGAGATCTTTCCAAAAAAAAAAAACACATTCAATTTGAAAAAAACTGGGCAAACTCCTGAAGGTATGGCAAAATGGCAAAAATGTTAGTCCAATTTTTAAAAAGGGAGGGACAGCATTGAGGGCCCACTAAAAAAAAAAAAAAACCTACAGGGGGGGACCTGGAATCTCTAACACTGGTGGTATAGTATTTTGCTTAGAGGGGGACCGGGGGCAACACAAAAAGGTAAAGGCACTGGGCAAATGGATCAGGGAGGATATCTGGAAACAGGGAGGGGGCCAAAAAACAAACGGGAAATTCCATTGGTACGGCGGGGGGGACGGGAGGTGTCAGGGAAGGTGGGCGGCCCGTGACAAGCGGAGGTTCCAACAGGGTCCAGTTCTAGGGAAAACCTGTTTGCCTCAATGTTCTTTGGGTTATAACGTTTGGAACGGACCTAACGGAAGGGGAATAGGTGGACTCCCAGAAAAGTGTCCTTGTTTTTTGCAGGGGGGACGTGTGAAGTTTAATGAGAAGAATCCGAATCGGACGAGGATCAGGGGGCAGGGGGGGACTACAAAAGGAAGATTCTGGGGACAGGTTTTACAAGCTGGTTCCCAGGGCAAACTGGGCTCCTTTGGGGAAATTTTAAAAACCCTGCCCCAAAAATGCCAAAGTCATGAAGATTTGGGGAAAGGGCAAAAAAGGGAAGGAACCGCAGGACCCACAAAATTATAGGTTTTAGATGGCCAAAGATGCAAAAACCCTCACTCAAAGGGAAAAGAATCTGGGGGGTGAGTATAACCAACCCGGCAGGGGCATATCTTCCTGAGGGCGCAAACATCATCAAAAGATAAAACTGGCTGCAGCTACGGGGCGCCTGGCAAAACCTACGGGATTTAGCGTTTCCGAATTACCTCCGTTAAGGGGATTCGGTTTAGACTCTGATGACAACATTTTTCTACGGTTTTCATATAGGCATACTGGAGGTATTGCAGGGCAACCAGTTTGAATCAAACAACCTTAGTCAAAGCACGTTCAAAAAAGAAAATTAGAGGGGAAAAGTTTGCAAAGGGTTTGCAACAAGGGGATAGTCCCAGAAGCTTACGGGGGGATTGTTTTCCTATTGAAGAAAGGTGAGGGGGAAAAAAAAAAATCGGGCCTGGGACGACCCACTGGGGAGGCCAGGGAGGGGTTTGGGGAAGGAACATAGATAAAACGACATAATTAAAATTACTGCACGGAAATAGACGGTGTGGGGGAACAAAGGGGGGACGGGATGTTTTCCAGAGGATTGGGGGGGGGGGGGCAACAGGGGGACACAAGATGGTCCCACAAATTGGTTTCCAAACCAGTGTCCACGATTGAAAATTCAAAGGGAATGTTTAGGAAGTAATTTTCTTCAGTCAACATAGAGGGGAGTCAGGGCCATGGAAATAGCCTAGGGGAAAAAAGTGGATGTGGTGGAGTGCCAGGACCATACATTTAGTTTTAAGGCGGAGGGTTGGATTCGAGCTTCATGGGGGCAGGGAGAGAGAAGGGGGGGACCTAGTAGCAAATCAGCGAAGGGCGGGGCCAGGGGAAAAAGCTGAGGGGACTCGAAACCCTTGCAAAAACCCACAAAATTAGGTGGAGTAAAAATAGGTGAGTACCAAAACCACACACACACAAACACCAACACCACCACCCCCCAACCAACACACACACGGCGGCACACAAACACACCACACACAACACACACACAAAACAACCCAACACCACACACCCAAACAACACGCCCACCCAACACACCCCCACGGCACAACGCCAAAAAACCCGCACTCTCGGGGGGGCCAACACCAAAACACCACACCGCACACACCCACCACAACGCACCACACAACACCCACCACCACAACACCACCACACACCCCACACCAAAACCACCACCACAACACACACACAACCACAAACAACAACCATTCTCTGTCTCTCTCTCCTCATCTCACCTTCCATCCATCTTCCCTTCTCCCCAGGTCTTCTTTTCTCCCCACTCTCCCTTTTTCTTCCTCCCTCCTAACACCCCTCTTGTAAAACCCCTAAAAATCTCTCTGATTGCTTTCCCCCCCTTTCCCAACACCAATTATCCTTCTCCCCCCCCCTTGCCTTACCTTCCCTCCCTCTTTCCCCCTGGGGTACAACCACCATCTCACACAAAAATACCCTACTCTAAAAAAATAAATTAATGCTAAAACCTATCTGTTGGTACAATTTGGGGCAAAAAACCAAAAAAAAACAAAGTCTGAAGGGGAGCCAGGGGTTTTTTGGCGGACGGAAGTGGGGAGGGACCGAATTTCGGGGGGATCCATAGTTTCAAAAGGGGGAGGGAAGACTTCCAGGAAACGCAGAAAGGCTAGTAGGAGATAGCCTATCCTTTAATGCAGTAGAGCAGGAAATATCAAACATCCTTGGTGTCCGGGAGCCTCAATTACCAACGAGCAGTACTAGTAGCAAGAAGCCAAAATATCAGTGCTTAGAGATGCGCACGCAACATTGGACGACGTGATATCAAAAAATCTGGAAAAACCTAAAGAAAAAAAAAAAATATGGTCGAGGGGCATTTAACACCAAGGAAAAAACCTCTTCAAATCAAGGGGACACAGAACAAGGGGGGGGGGGGGGGGGGGGGAACTGGGAAGGGGAGCAAAGGGAAAGCTATTACTGTATTACAAAAGGGTCCTGTCCAGGAACCAAACACGGGGTTTGGGGCAAAAGGGGGGACATGGAGGCACCCCACTTGGAAATAAAATTTGGGAGTGGTCTTGAAAAAGGGGGGGGGGGGGGCAATTGAAGGGAGCTAGGAAATATATGTGAGGAAAACTTACTTAGGGGGACTCCTGCAGGGGCCAGGGGACAGGATGAGGCCAGAAAAAAAACGACAGGGGGGGGGGGGACCAATGATGCATGGGCCTCAAGCCTTAGGGAGGGTTCTGAAGGAAAAACGAAAACACCCTCAAGGGGAAGGGGAACTTAAAAAACACCTTAGGAAGCACGCAAAAAGAAGGAATTAGTGTGGGAGGAAGAAAGGGGATGAAGATCAGGTTTTTTGGTCTCTGGGCTCCAGGAAAGCCCAAAGGGAAAAAAACTATAATGGAAAGAAAAAACAGAGGGGTAAAAAGAATTGAAAGAAAAGGTATCATTGAAGGCAAAAACATGGAGTGGGAGGGGGAAACATGGGGGGGGACCCCAGGTGGACAAAAATTTTCGGTAGGAATTGGGTGGTTCGCAATGAGAGGAAAAACGGCTCCTAAAAGTGATTTTTTCAAGGAAGGAAATCAAAAAAAACTCGAAACCATGATCGGCAAGGAGGAAAGCCCCCAACGGCTGAGGAGACAAAAAACTGGGGAAGTTTCCAGAGTGTGTTTTACCTCGATCGAGGGGGGGTCAGGGAACGCAAGGGGGAAGGATAAGTATGATACTGATAGAAGAGGAGGTGTGGGCTCTAGGAGGGGAACCTTAAGAGGCCCAAATGGGGACTTTGTTGATGGGGTCAATAATAGAGGAACTTTTTTCAAGCACAAAAACTGTTTAGACCAACACAAACAGAGAGAGAGGGGGAGTGGAATTTTAAACTAGGCAAGGGCTCGATGCTGATTTACGCCCTGGGGAAGCGGATTCTGACCATTAGTGGAAATATTTTACATATTGAAAAAACACACCCCTCAAGGTTATTTAGTAAAACCAACTGGTTTTACTGAGTTTCCCAAAAAATACATGTAGAAGTAAAAGCATTGGGGAGGTAGTGGTTAGCACGGGAAAGGCTTTACTGTGAAGAGTCCAAACTTCAAAAGAAAAGGGGGGGAAACCTGCCACAAGGCTGAGGTAATTGTTCCTGGGAATGAGGTTGGTTTTACAGTGGGAAAAAGAGATTCTAAAAGGGAGAAGGACCATTGAATCATTATGGATGGTTGGGCTGGAGAAAGCGTAGGAAAGGAAGAGGGATTAAAATCGTACCCTTCCAGCAAAAAAAAGGGAAAATTATGTGAAGAAAAGATTGATCCCTCATAAGTTTACAGAGGAGGCAGAAAAGGCCAAGCGGGGCTATATGTTTTTACTAGGGACTTGAAAAAAAACAAGAAAAGGTAAAAAGAAACTCAGGGAAAAAAAACCAAGGAACTGAAGCCAGGAAAAGCCAGAAAAAACGGGTTATGCATAGGGTAAAAGAAAGGGTAGAGGCTCAGGGAGAAATTTGGGAAAATAAGGGGGGGGAACGTAAAAACATCAAAAAAAAGGTAAAAAATCCAATATAGGGGGGGAAAGTTTACTAATAATAAACCACATCAAGGAGGGAAGATAAACAAGTTTTAATGGATCTGGTAAAATTGGAGGAGTAAAGGAAAAGGGACCAGCAGGTTTCACAAAGATTGTTGAGGAAGGTCTATGATAATTTTCAAAATAAGAATTTTGGGACACAATTCTCAAGGAGGGGAACTGGAAGGGCTTTTAGTGGAACTGAAAAGGGGGTTTAGGGGGGAGTGCACCACCCGGAACCGGTTGGGGGGGGCAACTATGTATAAACAACTGGAAAAGAAAGCTGAAGGTGTTGTTGGAAGCTCGATACCTCGAAGGGGGGTAGGACCAGGAATATTTTTTCATGGGGAGTTTGAGAAAAAAGGGGGAAGGTGCAGGGAGGCAAGGTTAATAATTGGGAGTTTAAGGTTCTGTAAATTGGTAGGTTGCAACATAGTAAGCGTGGATGTTTCTCAACAGTTAGGGTGGGAATCTATGAAGAGGTGGTGGGGGGGGAGGGGAAGTTGCCTGAGTATTGGATTGTGTGATATTCTTACTGGCGTCTTTTTGTTGACTTTTTTACGTATTGGCTTAAGGGTTGTGGTGCTGCAGCCGATTTCCCAAGCACCAAATGGGGGCATAGGTGAGGTAGGTTAATGAGTGAATGGGTATAGTGTGTAGAAGGTCAAGAAATTGTTGGGCATTGCAGTTAAAACGTTATTTTGGAAGGAGGGGGGAAATCCAACCGGTTTTGGATACTTTTTTTTGCTATTTGTATTGGGACTGGGTGTAAAATTCAGGTTTGGGCGGTCCGAGGTTTTTGCAAGGGGGGGCCTAGGGAATTTATTTAACCTCTTATTTTTGGACCCCAATTAAGTGGTTTGTTTGGTCGATTTTAATGTTAAGTATTGTTGCAAAAACACTGCTCTGTTACCAAAAAAAACAAAATATAGGTTTCCGTCAGGTGTTTAAAAGGGTTTAAAAGTTTATTGGGCCTCTCATCCCAAGTAGATATTTTGAAGTAGGGTCATCGTATAAAAAAACAAATTGGGTTTGTTGAGTTGTGCAGATTTGGGTGGGAGATAAAAAAACTTTACGTCATGTCGTCAAATAAGAGAAAGGGATTTTTTCAGGGTTGGTTGTGATACGGTTGGGGAGATTCATTGATGTATAAGAGCAAGAGCAGTGGGGGGGGGGTGACCAAGGGACACTCCGCCTGTGGTACTTCCCAGGTAATGAAGTTGCCGTTTGTTAAATTTGAGATTAATATTTTAACGGATTACATGTGAGTAAAGGTTTGGGATTTGAAGAAAAAATGTTGCAAGTGCATTGGCTTCCTCTTATGTTATCCCATTAATGGTTCAAACCTTGCGGATAAAGAATTGCTGTTGATCTAACTGTGTCCCAATTGCTTTTTTCTTAGGTTCAATAAAAAAAAATACCTAATGGATATTCCTTATTTTCCAGTTGCTGGTGTAAAAGCAGATTCAAGCATTTTTTACAATTGCATCATTAGTGATTTATTTTTTCTGAAGCCAAAAAACTGGCAGGGGGTTATGGGAGTATGTTTTTGTTGGTGTTAATAAAACGAATTATATTAATCTCTTGGTGCACAGGTTTTTCTTGGAAAAGATTTGGGGGATAGAATGGAAACAAAAGTTTGATTTGGCCTGTAAATTGTTTACATTTGTGGGGGTTCACCAATTTTATGTATTGGTGGTAAAAAACCAATTGCTGTCTTGATTAAGTGTTCGGGGAAAAGTGATTAAGTTTTCTAGAGGAAACTTTGTTAAAAAATAGTATTGAAAAATAGGCCATGCGAAGAGGGGACATGGGGGGGCCGGTTGCTTGTTACAGTTTAATGTGGGGCGTGAGTGGGGGGGACAGGATTCTGAATTATTTTTTAAAGTGGAACTTAATTTATATCGTTTGTGGTGACTTTCAGTGGGGCTCAGTAGGTTGCAAAGATAGGGGAACGGAGGTTGGGGAAAAAGTCCCATCTAAGTATATCAATTTGGCAAGGGGGGGGGTCGTTGGTTACTTGGATTTTTTTACCCTTTTGTGAGATTAAGATCCTTATGGTTGAGGGGAAAGAAAGAAACCAGGTTACCAAATGGGAATCTGAGGTGACTTTGGTCTGGTCTGACAAAATTGGATTTCTGGAGTTTTAAAATTCTAGTACTTGCCAAACGTTATGGACGTTTGGAGTTAAGGGGGACAAAAAAGGATGATTCGGCACACAGTAGGTAGGGGATCCGGGGCAAGGGGGCCACCCAGGCTAAAACTTAACCTAAAAGGAGGTGGGGTGGGACCCTGGGGGGTGGGGTAAGTTATTTGTTCAAAGTGCACTTGGCCTGAGGTTTCTTTCCATCATCCAAATTAATGGCCTTAAAGAAAAAGGCCACATCTGAAAAAAATCCTGGACCCACTAACATGTAGAAACATTTAAGATAGGGAGTTAACCCCCACACGAACATGCTTACAGTGAACATCGAATTTCCAAAAAAAAACTAGAGTAAACAGCACCAGTATAGAAAAAACCCCACGGCCTGGATTCAAAGGGGGCATTGGACAAGGAAAAAAACTAGGGGGAGGGAAGAGGCCCCCCCAGGGCAGGTTTTTGCAAATGAGGCTAAATCCCAGAGCTAAAGGAGTATGTTATTGGGAGGAGAGGGGTTTAAGGGGAAAAAAAACTTCAGCCTGGATTGGCCATTGGAGGGGGACAGATTATGGATAAAAAAATACGTATAAAATTACTGAAAGGAAACCTGTTTTAGGGTGGGAAAAAGGGGGCAGATTTTTGAGAGAAAAAAAAAAGGATAGCAGGGAAGGGGCTGGAAGGGACAAGCTGTTAAACTGTAAAAACTGAGGCAGTAGGGTCAGTAAAGTGGAAAAAAAACCTTCCACGTGCCTTGTACATATGATGATTTAAATTTCTAAGCATAAATTGTAATTAACTTAAAAAAGGCGGTGATTTTTATTTAGTTAAGGAGGACGTGTAATTTAAATGGAGATACAATTGGTAAAAACCTTATGTTAACCAAAAAAAAATCTTCAATTTATATATTATTACGGGAGGAAAAAAAAAAACCAGTATAAGGAAGTTGTGAGAGGGAAGAAAGGAAACTCTTCTTCAAAGTTTTCTTGAATATATCTCCCCCCCCCCCTGATACTTTACAGCCATTGGAAAATCGGGGTTTTTTCTCAAGGGGACAAGTTAAAGTGGGAAACAAGGAGGGGAGGTCTTTCTGGTGTTTATATCCAAGCTCATCAATAATAAACAGAGGGAGAGGTTTCTTCGTCATTTTTTTTTTTTTTTTTTTTTTTTTTACACAGGGGGGAGTTGGGACAAAGCTATTTACAGGTTAAGGGATTCCTAAAACTTTTTTTGCCAAAAAGCCTAAAAAGTGTTACCTAATGAGGCTCCTTTGAAAAAGCATTTTTTTGGTTATGAGGGGGACATAACAAGTAGGAGGGGGGGGGACAGGATTGAAGGGGGTTTTGGGAGCCATCTGTGGGGCCAGGATTTCATTTTGATTAACAACTGACTTGATTCCCCGTTGAACCTCATTTTGCTGTACGGAAGTGTTTGTCCATAACTCGAGTCATTATTACATGGGTATATTTATGGGGATCTCAAGGGATGGGAGTTTGTTTGGATTTGTTTCTGGGAAGGGTAACAGCCCAGAGTGGAAGTTGCTGCTGGACTTCCCGTTTGTGGGTATAAAAATTGTTTCACGCTTAGGTCCTCGAAGTGGATCCCAAGATGTGTGCCCACCTTATGGGACAATTTTGGGCCTAGTACATAAACAGTTAAGGCCCACCCACAATCCCTCCCGTGTTGGAAAGGGCTCTTGCTGAAAATTGGACCAGGAAAAAACTATCCCAAGGATGGGGTCCAGGCGAGAGATTGAGGGACGGTCTTGCTCTTTTCTCTTATACTACTGTCCAAAGGCAATTTCCGCAGATGAGAGGGGAGGGGGGGCGGGGCGAAAAAAAAAACAAAGGGAAAGTGGAAGGCATACTCAAATAGTGTTGGGGTAGCATACTTGTGCCTCGTACAGAATCTTTGCAAACCCCTACTGGGGTTCAAGGCAGGGATGCGAGAATTAACGGCGGAAAAAACTAAGGCTTTGGTAAGCTTCCGGCTGCCTTGGTTTGGCAAGATTTTAAATAACATGGGTTCTTCATGGTCAGTTTTGGAGTCAAAAATCCACCAAGGATATCAAACTTCTTCTCCAAGGTGCCAAACTCTTCCCCATTCATTTCCTGCTTACTGCAACAAGCATGTGAGGGAAAAAAAAGTTCAATAGATAGGGAGTAGCAAGGGAGTTGTTATAGTAACAATAGGTTTAATTTTGCCGGGCTTTACTTGTTTAAGGTTAGGGTTAAGTCCAGCTCCGCTAATTTTCAACTCCCCCCCCCCCCTTTTTTTTTTTTTTCCCCTCCGAATGTGATTAGTTTGATTGGCCGCGCTGTTGTTTAAGGTAGGGGTAGTTTAAGCTATCCCATTCCCCCTCCCTCTTTCCCCCCCCCAAAGTGGGGAAAACGTTGTTTTGGGGGGCTC
Source organism: Cherax quadricarinatus (assembly GCF_026875155.1). Lineage (NCBI taxonomy): Eukaryota > Metazoa > Arthropoda > Malacostraca > Decapoda > Parastacidae > Cherax > Cherax quadricarinatus. The sequence goes on from NW_026507589.1 coordinate 16,669, forward strand.
CGGTCAAAAACAGTAAAATCCACTTCGACTCCACAGCTTCCCAAACAACTACTGTAAGTTACAACGGCCCCTGATCATATTTTAGTGGGACTTAATTTGGTTGGAAAGCTTCACTTTTAAAAAACCAATAATTAAAAAAACTTTAGTTCCTTTCATTCTTTTATCTGTTTAAAATGTTTTAATTTAAATCACCACATCTTTTTTAGTATTGTACTTATCATGGTTGGAGGGAAGGGTGTTTTCCTTAAGGCAGTTGGTAATCAGTTCTCTTCTTACAGGCTTGGGGATTTGGGGACAGAAGGGAGGGGGTCACCTGCCAAAAAAAACCAAAAAACGAGAAGGAATAGAAAGGGAGACGGGGGGGGGACTAAACGTTCCTGAAGATGTGGGGGGGGGGATGGATGTGGAAGGGGGGATTAACTTAGTTTGATTAATCAGGAAAAAAACTTTTTTACCAGTGGACGAGAAGGGAGAGTGCAGCAACCGGGGAGTTACTGAACCCACCAATACACAAGAACAGGGGAAGTGGAGGTGAAGAGGGTTTACTGGATGTGAGGCGAGATAAAACAGGGAAAAAAGGTGATGGGACCGGGGACAACTTCTCCCAGCAGGGGTCGGGAAGAGAAGGATTTAAAGTGTGAAATGGAGTGAATCAAAGGCATTCAATCTTCCAATTAGTCCAAGTAAAGTCTGGTTTTAGCTTTGGTTTCTTGGAAAGCCTGGAAACCAGCAAAACAATTATTCCATTACTAAAAAAAACGGGAGGGGGGGGGGGGGGAAACCAGGTAAGCTCAAAAAAACAGCAGGCCCATTGAAACACTTGGGGGACTACAGAAATTATTGGGAAATGTAAATGAAGGTTGGATTAATCAGGACAAAAAAGCAAAATTGGGAGTTTACCTTGGAAATTAGATTCTCCAAGCTACAACCCGTACGTAAAAGAGAGGGGGGGTATAATTCTAGATGCCTATAATAGGTAAGAAAGTTAGGTAGGGAGATTTAGAAAGGGATGAGTCGTCCGGAATTATTTTTGGGATGGGAAAAGAACGTGGATGGGTTTGGGAGGATTTACCAGTGCCTCCCCACATTTAAGGTAGAGGAGGGCTGCCAGATTATTAAATAAGGGAATGGCAATTACAGTTGGGTCAAAAGTTAAATTATTATCAGGGAAAGGAAAAAAGGAAGTGGCTGTTGGTTCCGCGGATACGTGTTCACCAATGGACGAGCAGTACGGGGGAATAGGGGTTACCAAAAAGGTCACCACCTTCTTAACCATATTCCATTTTTTTTTAGTGATGTAAACACCCCAGGGAAGAAAATCGGAGGGTTCACAGGTGTTAAGAAAAAACACGGGGGACAGGGAATAGGACCAGAAAAGAGTACCAAGTGGGGATCTAGTAGAAAAAGGCCGCTGGACTTAATCTACAAAGGGCTAAATAGGATTTAAAAAACCAAAAAACCAAATGCAAAGTAAAAGGACCAGGGGGGGGGAACGAGGAAGGGGCAAAATTTAAAAAACAGAAAGGGGGGACAATTGTACAGGGGGGGGGGGACTTGGGGAGACAAAAGGGAGTTGCAAACTTTTCCTGAAAAAGTAAAAGACCTTTGGGGGGTAAGTTTAATTCTTAGTGTTTTGTCTGGGGAGGGGGACCACGGGTCAAAAACTTAATAACGGGGACACCCCGGCCCCCCCCGCATTGAATTGGCTTGGGGACAATTGGTTAAACCAGGGGGAGGAAAATTTAAAACCCATCAGTAAATGCAAAGTTATTTGATTTAATAAAGGGAAAGGGCAAAAAAACAAAGGAAACCGGGAAATAATGTTAGATGCATTATTTTGGTAGTGAAATGTTTCTCTAACTCTTTCAACTCTTGATTTTGTCTCCATTTATGCATATTTATCCTTTTGGCATGTTAATTAACCCATTAGTTACGTTGGCAACGGAAGAGGCATATTTCCCACATGTTGATATGTTGTGTTTACTTGTCTAAAAATCCTTGGGACTGGAAAAATTATTAAAAAAAAAAAAGGAAAAAGGGCGATATTCGGATTCTTTAAAGTTAATGGGCTTCATTTGTTCACAAAAAAATAATTATCCAGGACTTGGGGGTGTAGATATGGAATCTTTGTAGGGCTTGCCAAAAAAAACAAGCCCAGTGCACAAAAACACAGTGTCTGTTAGTAATTGGTAGGAAATTTTTCTTTCATATTATTATCAGGAAGTATAAACGAGGGGGGGGACCCAACAATATTTCCACAGGCTTTTGGCACCATTTCTTTGGGACGCGGCCTTCAGTTGGATTATGGTGGGGCCACCAGGTTTTGGTCCTCCTTCTTACAGAATTAATATTTTACAAATAACAATTTATATGAAAAACATAGATATTTCAAAGAATATTAAAAAAAATTTTAAATTCAGTCCATTTTAGTAAGTCCTAAATTTACTTGGAATCTTGAATAAAATGGCGAAAAAATTAAAAAAAGATTATATTCAACCCCCCCAGTGGAATTACAGGGGGGGACATTACCAGGTTGAAAAATCGAATCGCTGGGGAAACAATCGAAAGAAAAAAAAAGTATTTTCTATATTTACTTTTAAAGCAAAGGGGAATGAAATAAGTTTGAGGGGGATAGTCAAAAAAAAAAATTTCCAAATACGTGAGTGTATGCATGTGTTGAATGTAGTTACCACCATTTTTACTTAAAAAACAGGGACAAAAAATAACACCACAGGGGGACAAACACCAACCCCCACACACACCACCCCACCACAACCCACCAACCACACACACACACAACACACACACACAAGAGTATAAATGGGACAACCAAGCCCACGGATTCAATGGAAGGCAAAAAATCCTGTGTCCCACAAAAAAAACCCTTGGGGTTTTTGTGATAATAAACAGAAGTAAGGGGGACACGAGGAGGATGGGGAGGGGGTGGGTTGATTGGCATTCTTCTTGGACTTGCAAGAAGGGCTTTGGGACAACAGTTTTCCTCACAAAAAAGAAAGATTAGTGGCAGAAGCTAGGGGAGCATCAGGGCGGCATATATAACAGGAAGGGGGCATTTTTGGCGTTGATCAGAGGAATACCTGGACAGATATAGGAGGCAAACAAAAAAAACAAAGTCTGGTTTTACGTAATGATGTTAATCCCACAGTTTGGGCCCTGTGATGAGCGGGGTCCCAACCAGGGGTCGGTTCCTAGGACCAGTTGTATTTTTGGTATATGTGAACGAGGACATGATGGAAGGGTTATTTTAGACTCAGGGAAAAAGTGTTCCCCTGTTAGCAGATGATGTGAAGTTATGAGGGGAAGAATTAAATCAGATTGAGGGGGACCAGGGGGAGGGGGGACTTCAAAGGAGAACCTGGGGGACAGGGGACTGGACACCTGGTTCCAAGCAAAATGGCTTTCTCGAATTTAATTTCCTGCAAATTTTGCAAAGTCATGGAAGGGAACCAGGGGAAGGGCACCCAGAAGGGGACCAACAGGGACACGAGGTATTAAGGGCTAAGGTGGGGGCCCAAAGACTTGCAAAAAAAACCCTCCACTTCAAAGGAGAAAAGATTCTTTGGGGGGGCGAGTATAAACACCGAAGATGTCTCCGGGGGAAAGGCACCAACATCAAGTTCAGATTAAAACTTGCTTTGCGGGTTTATGGGCGCCAGGCAAATAACCTTGAGAACAAAGGGCAATTCCGGGATACCTTAGTAAGGGGGGAATCGTTCAAAAAGTGACACTGTTACGGCCGGTGTTTTGGGTCAGGGCCCATATGGGTATGCAGCAACCTTGGTTTTGGGGAAACCGCCACTTGATTTAAAAAGGCCATCGGTCGAGAAAACTAGAGAAAAGTTTTACAAAGGTTTTGCGACCCAAGGGGTTGTTCCAGAGCTGAGGGGGATGTCCTATGAAGAAAAAGGATTTAAGGGGAATCGGGCCTGGGGAACGGACCCCACTGGGAGGGGACATGGAGGGTCAGGGGGAGGGGGACATTGATAACGGGACATTTAAAATTTTCTTTGCGTGGAATAGACAGTGGACAAAGGAAGGATGTTCCACAAGGAAGGGGGAACAAGGAAAATATACCAGGGAGAGGCCACAATTGGGGAAAGTTGGAAGACCACCAAAAAAATGAGTTCAGAGTAGGATTTTAGGGAAGTATTTCTTCAGTCATAAGAGGTTGTCAGGGCCGTGGGAAAAAATAGCCTAAGGATAAATGGGAACGTAAGTGGGGAGGGCAGGAAAAACATTTACACAGTTTAAGGGGACGGGTTTTGATAAAAAAGCTCATGGAGGCGGGGAGAGAGAGGAAGGGGCCCAAGTAGCAAAAAAAAAACCGGTGAAGGAAGCGGGGGGCCAGGAGCTAAAGACTGGGACCTTGCAAACACCAAAAAGGTGGAAGTACAAAATAGGTGATTTTTACATTATCCTGTCCCACTCTTAACTCTCCATCCAACCTTTGTTTTCCACCCCCCCCACACTAAACCAAATCTCCTCCCCCTCACCAAAAAAATCCCCCACCCCCACAACCACACGAAAGGGGGAACACACACATTACGGCACGCATACCATACATACCCACCAACCAAAAAAAGAACACCAAAGGAGTGAGCATTTAGGAAGGATCGATACACACCGTACAACCCCACACGCGGCGCACAACCATTTACCCAAAAGCCGAGAGAAAGGGGAAAATGGGACAGGGCAAAAAAAACTGAAAAAGCAAGTTTTTAAAACATTAAGCCAGTGGAAAAAAAAACTGATTGAAAAAGGAAAGCTGGCCAGTGGAAGGTTAAAAAAAAAAAAACCAAATTAAATGACAGGGGGAATTACACAGGGGACTATTTTGCAGTGGGAGGAATGGAAAAGGGTGAGGGGTCAGTTCTTTGTGTTATGGGGCCCAGGAAAGTCGATGGGGTAAAAATGGACATTATGAAGCAAGAATAAACAAGGGGGAAGGAGAAAAAAAAAAGCAATTGAAAAGCTCATTGAAAGGCCATTTAGGGACAAAAAGGGGGGGGACGGATTATGGGGGAAGCCCAGCTGTGAAAAATTTTCGGGGAGAAATAGGGGGGTTTGTTAAAAAAAAAAGAAACCGGCCAGTGAGAGTGACCACTGTCAAAGGCAGGTAAAGCGGAATCGGGAAACCAGGATTACTGCAGGAGAAAAGCACGGATTAAAGGGTAGGGACATGACGGGGGGGATTTACAGGGGGAGGGGTGTGAATCCTCGGGACCGCGGGACAAGAATAACAAGAAGAAAAAGGGAAAGAAAAAAACTGAGAGGAGTTGGTACAAAGCGAAAAGGGATGGAAAAGGGAGAGGGGATGGAGAAGGGGGGGGTGGAAGGGACAGGGAGAAATTCCAGGGGGGGGACAGGGAAGAGGGATCTAATTACAGCCCTCCTCAAAATTTTCTATAAGAAAGGCCTCCCCCTAAACCAAGGTCAAAAAACCAAGTGCCAAACCATCACTCTAAATCAAAAAAAAAACACCATTATGCCCACATCCAAAATTGCCCAACACCCCACTTACATATAAATATAAAACAAAAACTTTCAACCACCACAGGCAAACAAAACCCATAGTCCCTTACCCAGGGTTTCTCCACTTCCCAAAACCCCAATTATACTTCCCAGAAAAACCACAGTCATAGGGAAAAGGAAAGAAGTTTGGGAAGGTGGTGGTTATTTTTACAAAAAAATTTTGGCAGATGTGAATAAAAAAACAAAAACCCAAAAGTATGAGGAGTGGCCCACGGGAAGGAATCAAAAGGGAGACATTCCCAAGGACAATAATAGCACTCACAGAAAACAAAAAACTCACCAGGGAATAAATTAACAGATTTCAATCTTTTCATTTTCCGGGATATTCCAAATTTTCAGGAAATAAGACAAAATGAGGGAGGGGAGGAGGGGGGGGAGGAGGAAGGGGAAGTTGCAAACTGCTCATTAAAAAAAAAACCAGTTTGGGGTTTTTGAAGGGAAAAATGGGAAGGATTGGGAATGGCTCAATTGGGGCGAAAAGGGGGGGGGGACTAACTTAGTGGAAATCCAAAATCAAGTTTGAGGGGGGGGGGTAAAACATAAGTTGATTAAATTGCAGTTAAATGACCCCCACCCCCCCCCCCCCCCCACCGAAACGCTGCAGGGGAGGCCCAGAGGGGGAAGATTACGAATGAGGAGCAAAACAGGGAAAAGCACTTGATCAAACCTACCCCCCACTAGCCCGAGGGTGGCCAGGGAGGGGGGCCCACACATGGGGGGAAGGCGAAAGTTTTATAGTTATGGGGTTTTTCATTCACAAGGAGATTGACTGGGGAGGAAAAAATACTGGAAGCCCCAGGGGGGGTTCCGAAAAAAAACATGGAGGAAGGGCCAAGATGATGGGGATGTGGTTTAAATGGAGAAAAAACCTCATGCAATCAAAACTGTTAAGAGACACATTACCAGGAGAGAGGGAGGAGGGAATATTGAAAACCAGCAAAGGTTGGACTTTGTTATTCAACCATGGGTGTAGTTTCAGACCATCGGGAGGGGTATTTTCTGTTATGAAAAGGCCCCTGGGAGCTAGTGATCATTTTGTGGTTCGTTGCTTTGGGAACTACATAGTTGAAAGACTCCAAGTGGAAGAGAGTTAAGCAGAACAATAGGCTGGGGAAAAAACCAAACTTACAAAAGGAGGAATACTTCAGGGCATGAGGGATAAAATTCCTTCAAGGGGGGACATTTTCAGTGGGGAGGAGGGAAAAAAAAAAAACGGGACAGGGGGAAAAACCAGTTAAAGGAAATGATGGGGGGGGGAACTATGAAGCACAAAAAATTTGCAAAAGGATGGCAGAGGGAGAGGGTTTGTTTCCAAAGGGAAAAAAACGGAAAATAATTTGGGAAAGGAAAACAAGGAAAACGATGTCCTTGGTTTACCCAAAAAAAATGGTAGGGGGAGGCAAAAAGCTAGTGTACTTAGAGGGGGAATGGGAAAAGGTACAGGGAAGAAAACAGAGGAAACTCCAGGGAAAAATAAAAGAAATCAGCCGAAAGAGGCAAGAAACGGAATTATTGCACAGATAAGAAAGGGGAGGCTCAGAGGACGGGATATGGAAAAAATGGACATAGCATTTCAAAAAAAAGTTAAAGACTTTGGGGAACCCTAAGTTGGTTTGTACAGCCAATAGGAGGGGGAAAAAAAACAAAAAACAGTTCAAGGTACCAGGTAATCAGGACTGAAGGAAAAAAAGGTTGATGGGGAATCACAAGAAAAGGCGGACCGGAGAGGTTTATGTCAAAAGGAGGCGCTAACCACAAAGAATTTAAAAGGAGGTTATTTACAGGTGGAAAACAGTAGGACTTCAAGAAAATCAGAAAAACAGGGGGGGCACCACCAAGCAAGTGGCCTGGATGGGAGGTTAACATTAACAGGGAAGGGATAATCCCGTCCGATGGGCTATTTGCGGGAAACTTAGGGAACACCTCAAAAGGGCTGTGGGACACCCAGGACAACATCTCTCATGGGGTTCCCTTAAAAGGAGGGAAGCAGGAGATATTGTGTTGGAGCCCATAACAAAGAGATCTTTCCAAAAAAAAAAAACACATTCAATTTGAAAAAAACTGGGCAAACTCCTGAAGGTATGGCAAAATGGCAAAAATGTTAGTCCAATTTTTAAAAAGGGAGGGACAGCATTGAGGGCCCACTAAAAAAAAAAAAAAACCTACAGGGGGGGACCTGGAATCTCTAACACTGGTGGTATAGTATTTTGCTTAGAGGGGGACCGGGGGCAACACAAAAAGGTAAAGGCACTGGGCAAGCCAAAACAAAGGGGGTTTTTTGCCCCCCCCCCGCGGGGCCCCCCCCGGGGCCCCCCCCCCCAAAAAAAAAACCCCGGAAAAAACCCCCCCCGCCGAAACCTCCCCCAAACCCCCCCCCCCCCCCCTACACACAACCCCAAAACACACACACCACATACACACAAAACACACAAACACCACATACACACACATACACACACCACACTACACACACCACACTTTCACACACACACCACATACCACACAACATACACCACATACACACAAACACACACATAAAACACACAACACAATACACAAAACATACTACACACACATACACAAAAACACACACACAACACATACCACACAAACCTACACAACACACAATACAACACACTACATACACAAAACATGCATTGCAGGCAAAGCTCCTGATATGGGTGACTTTAACCCACAAGAAAATAGATTGGGGAACTTTTGCCCCCACATGGGGGCCAAGATACTTGGAGGGCTAAGATGATGGAGTTGGTTCTGGAAAAACTTCATGAAACCAAAAACGTAAGGGAACTAAAGGAGGGGGGAAAGGGGATGAACCAGCAGGTGGACTTTAGTTTCACCTTCAGTATTGCAGATATCAGGAATCAATTTTGAAAAAACCCCTTGGGGCCAGTGACCATGGTGGTTTAAGCTTCGAATACACAGTAGAGCTACAAGTGGAGGGAAAAACAGGAAGGCCAGACGAATGAAGCCAAACTACAAAGAAAGGGGACTACACAGGAATGAGGAACTACCTGAAACGGGGTTAAAGTAGGACAGAAAAACTGGCAGGGAAGCCAGTTAATGAGATGATGGAATATGTAGCAAATAAAATGCAAAGGAGGCTGAGGAGAGGTTTGTACCCAAGGGTAACAGAGTAATGAAAAGCCCAGGATGAGCCCATGGTTTCCCAAAAGGTGCAGGGAGGCAAAAACCAAAGTGTGCTAGGGAATGGAAGAAATATAGAAGGCAAAGGACCCAGGAGAATAAGGAGAACAGTCGTAGAGCCAGAAATGAATATGCACAGATAAGAAGGGAGGCCCAAAGACAATATGAAATGACATAGCAGCGAAGCCAAATCTGACCCGAAAACTGTTGTACAGCCACATCAGGAGGAAAACAACAGTCAAGGACCAGGGTAATCAGGCTAAGGAAGGAAGGGGAGAGAGACAACAGGAAATGACCGGGAAAAGTATGTGAAGAAACTCAACAAGAGATTCAATGAAGTGTTCACAGAGGGAGACAGAAGGGACTCCAGAAAGACGGAGAGGTGGGGCACACCACCAAGTGCTGGACACAGTGCACACAACCGAGGAAGAAGTGGAAGAGGCTTCTGAGTGAGGCTAGATACCTCAAAGGCAATGGGCCAGATAACATCTCCCCATGGGTTATTGAGAGAGGGGAGCAGAGGCACTATGTGTACCCCTAACAACAATATTCAATACATCTAATCGAAACAGGGAGATTGCCTGAGGCATGGAAGACAGCAAATGTAGTCCAATCTTTTAAAAAAGAGACAGACATGAAGCATTAATACTACAGACCAGTGGCACTGACATGTATAGTATGCAAAATCATGGAGAAGATTAATCAGGAGAGAGTGGTGGAAACACCTAGAAAGAATGATCTCATCAACAGCAGCCAGCATGGTTTCAGGGACGGGAAATCCTGTGTCACAACCTACTGGAGTTCTATGACATGGTGAAGCAGTAAGACAAGAGAGAAGAGGGGTGGGTGGATTGCATTTTCTTGGGACTGCAAGAAGGCGTTTGACACAGTTCCACACAAGAGATTGGTGCAAAAACTGGAGGACCAAGCAGGGATAACAGGGAAGGCACTACAATGGATCAGGGAAATACTTGTCAGGAAGACAGGCAGCGAGCATGGTACGTGGCGAGGTGTCAGAGTGTGGGCACCTGTGACCAGCGGGGTTCCCGCAGGGGTCAGTCCTAGGACCAGTGCTGTTTCTGGTATTGTGAAACGACATGACGGAAGGAATAGACTCTGAGGTGTTCCTGTTTACAGATGACGTGAAGTTGATGGAGAAGATATACACTCGATCGAAGACCAGGCAGAACTACAAAGGGATTCTGGACAGGCTGCAGAAATGGTCCAGCAATTGGCTCCTGGAGTTCAATCCCACCAAGTTGCAAAGTCATGAAGATTGGGGAAGGGCAAAAGAAAGGCCGCAGCGGAGTACAGTCTAGGGGGTCAGAGACTACAAACCTCACTCAAGGAAAAAAGATCTTGGGGTGAGTATAACACCAGGCACATTCTCCTGAAGTCGCACATCAACCAAAATAAACCTGCTGCAGCATATAGGGCGCCTAGCAAACCTCAGAACAGCATTCCGACATCTTAATAAGGAATCGTTCAGGGACCCTGTACACCGTATACGTTAGGCCCATATTGGAGTATGCGGCACCAGTTTGGAACCCACACCTAGCCAAAGCACGTAAAGAAACTAGAGAAAGTGCAAAGGGTTTGCAACAAGACTAGTCCAGAGCTAGAGGGTATGTCCTACGAGGAAGAGGTTAAGGGGAAATCAACCTGGACGGACACTGGAGGACAGGAGAGATAGGGGGGGACATGATAACGACATACAAAATACTGAGAGGAATTGACAAGGTGGACAAAAACAGGATGTTCCAGAGATTGGACACAGTACAGTAACAAGGGGACACAGTTGGAAGCTAAAGACACAGATGAATCACAGGGATGTTAGGAAGTATTTCTTCAGCCACAGAGTAGTCAGTTAAGTGGAAATAGTTTGGGGAAAGCGATGTAGTGGAGGCAGGATCCATAACATAGCTTTAAGCAGAGGTACGATAAAGCTCACGGCTCAGGGAGAGTGACCTAGTAGCGATCAGTGAAGAGGCGGGGGCCAGGAGCTCGGACTCGGACCCCCGCAAACCTCAACTAGGTGAGTACAACTGGTGAGTACACACCACACACATACCACACATACACATACACACACATACATACACACACATACACACAAACACACACATACACACACACATACATATACACATACACACACATACACACTACATACACACACATACACACCACACACATACAACACACACACTACACAAAACAAACATACACACACATACACACAAACACACACAACCCCACATACACACCCACCACACAACACATACACAAAAAAAACCCATACACACAACAAAAA
>NW_026507590.1:0-33250 GCF_026875155.1 Cherax quadricarinatus
GGGGGTGGGTGGCAAGAAACCTCAAACTGAATTCCAGGGGACAAGTGGACCCTCCCCAGGGGAAATGGTGGGCTTTAAAAAATCACCAAGTAACAGAATCGGTGGCGGAAAATGACGAAACAAGGAAGGAAAAATTTCCGGAATAGATAATGCCCGAGAAGGAGAGAGATATAAAGAACAGAGCGTATACCACCTATGAAGTGGATACGGGCTGCTGTGTAATGCAGCAAGTATGAACAAATAGTGATGGTACGGAATATCAGTGCGGAGAGAAGGGCACTTTCATTAAAGGTCCCATCAGGAAAAGGATCTGAAGAATACAATAAATTATAGCCTGAGATGTGAGAAATAACAGCAGAGTGTAATTTTGGTTCCTGTAAGCAAACACCAACAGGGCAAACTGGAGAGTAACATCAAGCTCACCCCGATTACCCCTGAGGCCGCGTATATTCCACTGTAAAAGGCCATGATTGGCAATGATAAAGATACTTGAAATCCGCAGGTAAGGTTCCTACGGACTAGAAGGGTTAGAAAAGTCCACATGCGGAGGCAGTGGAAAATGTTCAAGCAGCGAAGGAACGGTGCGCTGTGAAGAAAGGAGTTGCGCAGATGGAGGCAGAGGAGAGAGAAAGAGCGAAGGTGGATCAGTGTCCATTGATGGTTTGGTCTCTGCAATATATTCAGAGATTGCTTCAAGTGTTTCGGAATTCAGAGATGTCGTATGGGAGACATATTGGGAATGGTAGGGGGAGGATGAGTAAAGATTGGAACTGTATTGGACTGTACCAAGGTAGGGGGGGCGAAAGGGTGGAGGGAACTGGAGAAGCGTGGCAGGGGACAGAAGAGACAGGAACCTGGGAAGGTGCAGAAGAGGAAGAAACTTGGGAGGGAACAGGGGAGGAAGGTACATTACGAGAGGAGGGTGAACCTCTGCACTTGTAACTGAGCCAGTGAGAGGGGAAGAACAGGGACAGAGACAGGGAGGGTAAAATGAGGAGGTGGAAGATGGGTAGGAGGTGTTACCGGACCTTTTTTGACTTTTGAGAAGTAGAGGGACGATTGGGAAGAGGTGTCGTACGAGGTCTCGTCGATACTGAGGCTTGTAAGAGAGAACTCGAAGAAGCGAGATTAGACTGAGGCGATGAAGTAGGGACGTCTGAGCCGAGGACAAGCAAAAGGATTAGATACAGGAGTGATTATGGGAAGGTAACGACAGAGGTGGTGTAGAAGATGGGTTACCAGAAGTGGGGGGACTTTTGAAACACGGAATAAGAAACCGTGGGGCTCCCTGGAGGCGGAGATGAGATCTGCCATGGACATAAGGAGACCTTCGTCCCTCTTTGAGGGTAACTGATTTCCCGCGTCGTTAAATAGACCTGACAACGGCGAGAGTACGAAGGGTGAGCTCATGACAGTTAAGGCAAGAGGGAGATCGATTGCAAGACGTATTAAGATGGTGCCTCGGCACCACAGACCGGGCATTCGGGCATAGATTCTTCAAAATTTCCGCTGGATGGCCAATCGCCAGCAATTTCTACACTGTTGTGGTTGTAGGGATCACCTTTCGAACTTGTAACGATGTCCTGCTATATAAACAGGAAGTAGTTCTCGGCTGTCAAAAGTTAAACGAGCCATCATTGCTAGGGTATCGTCTCCGCCACGGCAGGAAGAACGTAAGTGTCTACCTTGAGGATTGGGAGATCTTGGAATTCCAGCTGATTCCGAGAATGTCGGTGCCGCTACATGTCTGGAAAATTTGGTGAAACGATGGTATGGGGCAGAATATCGGTACCACTACAAGAATTGAGGGAATATGTTTTCAAGGTGACAGAACAGATCTATATGGGAAAGACGAGAGAGCTCACGAGCCTGGGTAGCATTCTGTACGGTAATGATGCGCTACCGCTCTTAAGAGCATGAAAAGAAATTAATCTTTACCAACAATGGCGTAGGAGTGCCTTCCAATAACTATGGTCAGAAGATAGCAGTAGAGGAAGAAGGTCGTGAAAGTGAAGAAGTTATCCACTGTTCTGTCTGAAACCTGAGCGTGGAAAGGTATGAAGGACGTGTTCAATCGTTTCCGAAAGAAACGAGAAGGTGAAGGTGGAGAAGTAATCATCAGCAGGTAATTGTCGTTGACGTTAAGGAGTCGTGGGACCAGAGTTGGACCGACGTGGAACGGGTCGGCGATTTGGAAAATTGGCGCACCGTAAGGGAGAGGCCGGAAGCATAGTCAGAGGAGAAGCGACAGGTCTGATATATCGAAAGGAGTCAGTCGAGGCCTCAGTACCTGAACGGGTTGAGAAACAGCACCGGCAATAGGTACAGAGCATGAGGAATGTCTGAAGCGGTTGGTCCAAAGACGCGAGGCTGGGTCAGAACGGGGTGCGGAATCAGAAGGGGCCCGGGGGAACTTTTTCTAGGTTCATGACTAGGGCTGCCAAGGTTAGGTTACTTTCTTTCTTTTTTTGTTTTTATAAAAAGAAAGAAAGAAAAAAGAAAATAAAAACAAAAAAAAGAAAAAAAAAGGGGGGACCGGGAGGGATAGTTCCTAGAGGAAATAAAGGCCAGAAATCTCCCTCCGCGCCCAAGAGGACTCGACACCGATAGTTAGCGCAGATGCAGCATGGAACCCGTTCATAAACCCTACCCTTCATGCCAGTAAACCCAGCAATCTGGGAAGCAACCTCACATCTGCCGAGCTACCTCGGTGACAAAAGAGAGGGCGGCCGGATATCCGCCAACAAAGCATGACCATCCTTCAGCACCACCCCCCGGAATCCGAAAGGTGGCTTCCCAGAGATACACCGTCTCCCAAAAAACCAAAACTACTCCTGGATACAGGGAGAGGGATCGGGCCAACCTAGCAATCCAGATTCCCCGGCAAACCTACGCCACCGCCAAAAAACCTCAACGGAATGGGATGGACCCCCGGTGTCCTTTCCCTCCTACCTAGGAACTAGCGCGCCTGTGGAAGAAATCACGAAGGCTAAAAAAGGAAAGGGCCGCTAAAGGGAGGGGTGAGGAGAGGAGAGGAATGGAAAAAGGGAGGATGGGATAGGGGAGGGGAGAATGGGGGGTATTAGGTTCTGTCTGGAGAAGAAGACCGACAGGGCTAATTCCTCAGACCAAGAGGCCTCTTTCACCATCACGCCAAGGACCCCCCTTGAAGAGGTTAACAGGTCATGTATAATTAAGCCGCAAGATGCAAAAATCCTCAAGATCACATTAAATCAGTAGTTATAAATTGAGTGCAATATTAAAATTTGTAGTTGAATTTACTCATTTCACACATTTAGTGTAAATGGGTGGCTAAAATTCACTTTTATTGGTAATCCACCACTAGAGTTTACACACTCATCTCAAGTAAGAATCCCTGAATAATTTCCACTCAGAGATAATGACTTTTCTGTTTGTAAGAATTCATGGATTGTGCTTGGACTTATCTCCCACTTACAGTTCATGCAATGATACACCAAAATGTTTCTTGTTTAAATGTGACAAGTATTTCCCGAGTCATCTGCAGCACTATGACCCTTAGGGTTTTAGTGCTTAATAATCCTCATACATCAGAATTTAAAACTTTAATGAACGCAGAGGAGGTAAAGCACGTCCAAAACATTTGTCTCCTTTAGCGAAAAAGTTAATATAATAGGAACTAGTTTAAGAATTTTTATGAACTGAAAAAAACTCTCCTTAGTCGAAATTCGACATTTTATAAATGTACACGTTCTATTTACACCATAATACAGAAGGCCCCATTTATACAGTAGGTTAGGTACCGTTGCTACTAACTGTAAACTAAAATCACTAAAGTGAAAACAATCCTTTTCACTTTCATATGCATATCTGATATGATTTACCCACTTTCATATATTAAGTGAGCAATATAAGGGTCTAAAAATGCCCACAAGTAACACACGCCATACCATAAAATATTCATCCTTAGCTTATAGTCAGTGGTGAATAAATTTATTGTAGGAAGTCTAAATAAATGAAGAATGTAATATAACAATGGTTATTATAATCAAATAACTAAATGCTAAACCCACAAGGGCAAAGTGTTATAACTGAAAACTGCCATGCAGTCAGCAAAATGCCATAAACGAAAGTACAGTTAAGAGTGCCTCCCTGTAAACAGTTATTTCTGGGAAAATCGTTTATTTTGTGCTAGATATTATCAGTAAGTTAAGACAGTTAATGTAAAAGACCTATGGCCAAGTTAAGGCTAATTATTATTATACATCAATAAGAAGCGCTAAGCCCACAAGGGCATACGCGCTGAGCAGGGGCAGGAAGGAAGCGAGGGCATCAGGTGGCAAAAGGGAGGTGATGAGTAAATAGGTTACGGATACCAGCGGAAGCAGTGGATGGTGAAAGGGTATAAAGGGCACAAGAGAACAGAGCTAGAAAGGGCTGAGGGGAGTGCGTCAGGTATCCATCATCAGTTTGTGGAGTAAATCAATCAGTTGTACAAGAAGTCAATGAGAGAAGTCAGGATTAAAGGAGGGTCCATCAGCAAAGGAAGGTAAAGAGAGGTAGTAGAACGAAGACGGTGCTTGGAGGTAAAATTCTGCGTGCCTCGTTTGATAGAGGGGCAGTCTAACAATGTGGCTAAACGATACTGGAACTTGACAACTGCTCACAGAGAGGTACAGGGTGCCTCTCCAGAAGATACCCTGAGTAGACAGTGTGGCCGAAAGCAAGCACGGAGAGAGGGTCTCCCAACCACGGGCACTGATGACAAGAGACGCCAGTAGCCTATGCTTCGGTTTAATAGAATGAAGTTTTTGTTACCAAGTAGAGTTGACCAACGTTGTTGCCAACGGGCGTGAAGGTGGGTAGCTCTTGCAGGCAAAAAGTCGACAGAAATGGAACACCTCTATAGGAAATTGGTAGGTCATGTACTGCTGACCGCGCAGCAGTGTCTGCCTGTTCATTGCCCTGTACGTCGACATGACCAGGGACCCAACAAAAAATAATATCTTTTAGATTCGTAGAGATACGGCAGAGCCAAAGTTGGATACTGAGAACTAGGGGGTGAGATGTATCAAATTTTTCGTAAAGCCTGTAGAGCACTAAGGATCTGAGACTACCACAAATGATGACCAGGCATAGATGCGATACGAATAAGTGCTGCAAGAATGGCATACAGTTCAGCAGTAAAAATGGCCTAGCTGAAGATAGTAAAATGCCCCCAGCAACACATCCGCTGTCCGAAACACTGCTTAATGCTGCGAATCCGACCGCCGTCTGAAGACTTAGAGCCCATCTGTGTACACAGCGGTGGCATGAGAATGGAGTGGAAGTGATCAAGAAAAAGAGAGCGGGAACCACCGAAGCAGTTGAAGCTTTCGAGCAAAGGGAGTGAGAAAAGAACAGACCCGAACAGGCTGGAACATCCCATGGGGTAGGGAAAATTGAGATGCTACATGAACATATAAAGGTGGTAACTGGAAGGATAGACAAGAGTGAATGTAGGCGTAGAGAAAAGGGACTGGAGCAAACATGGGCGGCGACGAATAAAGAATGTCACTAATATCGGTGACCATTCTATAAATGGAAGGATTGTGTAGATCACGAGAGCGTACATAGTAAGCGAAGGCAATGGCATCACGGCGATCAGACAAGGATGGAACATTTTGTTTCTGTAATAGAGGCTCTCACAGGGGAAGAGGCGAAAAGCACCAAGGCAACAAACGAATCCTTGGTGATGGATAGAGTTAAGGCTAGAGAGAGTAGCAGGAGAGGCCGCGGAATAAATCTGGTCACCATAATCAGTTCTCGAAAAAACCGAGGGCTGAAAGTAGCGAAGCAGAAGTTTAGACGATCAGCTCCCCAGGAAAGGATGAGCAAGGGTTTTAAGAAGGGTTTAGAGCCGGCTGTGACAAGTTGCCTTCAGAGAGGTAATGTGAGGTTTCAGATAAACCGACGGTCAAAGAGAAGGCCTAGAAACCTGACTGCGTATCACGTTCGGGGATACGGGAGCCCATAGAGGATACAAAGAATGATCGGAGATAACAGACTTCTAGTGAAAGTAGTTTGGGTGATTTTGGTACTTTGAAAATTAAAACCAATGCGTGGTGGCCCAAGTGACACACGTCCACCGCATTCTGGAGAGAAACTGCAATAAGGACAGCAGCCGCCTGCACAAGCAATAGCGAAGTCATCAACATAAGTGAATACCAAATTATTGGGTGGAAGCACAGAGGCCAAATCATTTATAGCAAGGAGAAAAAGGTGTTTGTGCTTAGAACACATCCCTGAGGACACCTTCAGCTTGGACGAAGTCCCGGGAAAGAACATTATTGACCTTCGAACACGGAGAATGTCTGTTCAGTTAAAAGTTCTTAAGGAAGGATGGTTAGATTTCCTCGGAGGCCTAAGGAATGGCCTGGGCCAAAATATTATACCTCCAAGTTGTGCCATAGCCTCTCAGGTCAAAAAATATGGCAATAACTGGAGTTATTATGCAAGGAATTACAACATACGTATCCAAGCGTAGTAAGGTTCAATGGTAGAACGACCCTTAACGAAAGCCATATTGAGACTAGCGGAGAGACTGTTGTGTGTCTCTAAATACCAATTAAAACTCGATTTACGAGACATTCCTCCACTTTGCAAACTGCACTAGTAAGAGCGATGGGACGATAGTGGAGTCATCATGTCCTGTAGTACCCGGTTGCGGAAAGGGATAACAATTGGCAGATTTCCACAGCTTGGGAAGACTCCTTGTGCCCACATAAGATTGAAGAGTTTGTAAGCGGACACAAGGGCTGACCAGATGTAAAATGTTTGCAACTTACTATGATTTCTCAGGCCCAGCTGCCGATGATCGCAAGCAGAGAGCGTTGCCTTAGTCCTTGAAGTGAAAAGGTGCAGTTATAACTGTTTATCTTCTCTGATCCTAGAGGTTCCAGCTGTTCAAGAAATGTCATAGCCACATGACTGAAATTCCTGTTGGACATGTATGGGGCAGAATGACATACCACGGCCGAAAGAAATGAGAGAAAGATGTTTTTTCAATATGGATAGAGTATATCGATATTCGAAAGGAGAGAAAGCATCATGAGCTTGGGTAGCATTCTGGACAGTGGCGATGCCTTACCGCTCTGAAAAAGCATAAAGAAATATCTCTACAACATGACGCAGGAGCGCTTTGCCAATACTATGGTCGAAAGGTAGGCAGAAGAAGAAGTCGTTCCCTTAGAAGTAAAGAATTTAGTCCATTGGTGGTCCGAAACTGAGCGTGGAGAGGGAGTGCTTGACGAGTCGGTCTTTTTCGATAGAATGGGAAGGTAACGAAGGAGCATCGAGTCATGAGATTGACGTGGCGTTTAGGTAGTAGGACCTGGAGTGGTCCGACGTGAAAAATGGCGTGCGATTCGAAAAATGCCGTACCATAAGAGTAAGCCGGAAGCATAGTCCAAAGGAGAGCGGAGTTTTCAGACAAATCGAAGGAGTCAGTCGAAGCCGCCCCGGTACCTTGAAGCGGTGAGGAAACAGCACCAAGCAAGAGGTACATGGGCATCATGGATGTCCGAAAGAGTGTCTAAACACAAGGCAAGGGTCAGAAATTTGGGGTGCGTTATCAAGAAGGGGCCCGAGGTAGTGTTTCATGGCTTGGGTTTCTCCATGGTTAGTTACTTACACCTTTGCTTTTTGTTTTTTTTAAAGAAAAAAAAAAGAAAAAAAGAATAAAAAAAGGTGGGAGCAGGGAGAATAGTTCCCAGGAGGAATGAAAGGGCTGGAAATCTCCCTCCGCGCCCAAGAGGACCTCAGCACCACGGTAGCGCAGAGCAGCATGGAACCCGTGCATACCCTCCCTGTCATTGCCAGTAAACCCACCAGCAATCCGGAAAGCAACCTCACATCTGCCGAGCTAACCTCGTGGACAAAGAAGAGAGAGGGCGGCCAGATATTCCACCACAAAGCATACCTCCTTCGGCCACCACCCCCGGAATACCCCGAAAAATGGCTTCCAGAGATACACCCAAAGCTACTCCGGATACCGGAGAGGGATCGGGACATCCCCAGGCCTATCCAGATTCCCCAGCAAACTAAACGCCCCCGTCAAGAACCTTCAACAGAATGGGATGACCCCGGTGTCCTTTCACCCTAACTAGTGAACTAGCGTGCCTGTGGGAGAAAGTGATATCCCAAAGGCCAAAAGAGGAAGGGCAAAAGGGAGGGGGTGGGGAGGAGAAATGGAAAAAGGTAGGATGGGATAGGGGAGGGGAGAATGGGGGGTAAATATGGTTCGGTCTGAGGAAAAGACCGACAGGTCTAATTACCTCTACTAAGAGCCTTCTTCACCGACGCCAAGTAGCCCCCCTTGAAGAAGAGAGTAAGGCTAAGTTAGGGTGAACATTCATTAGCTTTGTTAAGTTTCTTAATCCTTTACATAAAACATCATTAATGTAAAACCAACTGAGTAGTGTACAATTCGGATTATAATTAACCACTGACAGCTGCCAAAAAAGTCTCCACTATTTACCAATTTATTTAATGTACAAACATAAGTATAATGTTAGAAGCAAGGGCAATTTGTTTATTGCTCAACACTTTTTATGATTAGAGTGCACTGATTTTAAGATTTTCATTTATTGGTAATGATTTGAAGACCCTTAAACTTTTGCTTATATTTAAATGCGTTTTGTTTATCAATGCTTTAAGACTTAACTTTTCTTTAATATTGCTTCTGTGTGTACATTTCAACTTTTACAGAATCAATAATAAACTAAGTAATTCAACAAAATCATTGCTCATGAAACACCTTAAGTCAATAAAAAAAAAGCATTGATAATACTAAGAACCATCATTCCAGGGACCGATTCAAACTTCTATGTGAATGAAACAAGGAGAATGGTAACCAGACCAGTGCTTATCAGGGAGGCCCCAGCAGAAACTGCCTTCAAGGAACATGAACCCCCAACAGAACATTTAAAAGTGAAAAATATACTGGCCTAAGTTCAGACATACAATAAATGTGAACACAGCAATACAAAATTTTTTAATTGATTGTAGTCTTTATACCTGTAATATTAAATTTTCCCCTGTATATAGATATTTTCACAGCAAAAATTAAGAAATGTTTAAAAAACCAATTATAAAATGTTTTATCTTTAATTAAAAGAGCTAGATAACAGAATTCTTTATCTACATCAGAAAGTTGTATCAAGCTTCCATCAATTATCAATACTGTATGTACATCTTTATATTTTTATATAGCATCGATTACATACAATAGATTTAATAAATAAACCCTCAACCACTTTCCCTTTCGATCAAAGATAGCAGCATTCAGTAAAAATTATTGAATACAGACAACACACAATATGAATAATAATTATATTTTGTATATATACACAGTATATTTTTTTGGCAACTATCAATGGAAGAAATATTTTCTAGTTTTACTTTTAAGGCCACTTATTGAAGTACAATAATAATAATTTCATCATTTGAAGGATGGGATAACAAAATACTGCAATTTCATTAATGAACTTAACATTTTGCATTATTACAAGTTTGCCATTTCATTATTTTTTAGAACCTGAAAAGCCTGCACAATCAACTGCTTGTGGCTAGTAACAAAAAAAATATATATATTTTCAAGTACGATAGCTGTTGTACATTATGAAAAAATCACTTAAAACAAACTGCTTTTGTATAATGCTTAGATGCACAAAAATAAATTAATTAATTTTATTACTAATTATAACATATGACAACTAAGACTGTAATACAAAGCCTCTGTATAAAACAAAAAATTGTTACTAATATTCTGTAATTACTTGACTATTCAGATGTCAAGTGTAAATACTTCTGTCATATAATTTACTAGACATGCATAACGAAATCCAAGAGATTCATCAATGTGCATACCAAAACAATTCTGGACTGTTAAAAAAAACAGATCAAAATAGCACAGATCAGATGAATAATATATTTCAAGAAGTAAATATATTAAGACTGCAACTACATTATTAGTTATTTTATCAGAGGTCAAAAACTAGGCTTCAAATGTCCTAAGGCATCAATGTTTCCTGTTACTCAACTAAAAAAAATACTTCCCCATTTAACCGTGAATAAAAAAAAAAATTACACCCAAAATTTTTAAAGTTGTGTTATCCAGAAAAGCTCAATTGAATCAGGTCATACCAGTGAAAACATACCTAAATTTTTTTCCTATAAGTTGCTTTGTCTACCAACTGATAATTTTTAATTACATTAAAGAAATGGGGGACATTTACTGCCCTATTCCCCCTCTCTCTATACTAAAACAAAATGATGGAAAATTCAATTTCACAATGTTGTGAATGAAATAGTCCAAGGGAATGTTGCAGATTGAGCTTAGCCCTCCAACTTCTCTATGAACAATAGTTGAAGACAATATAAGGAGTTTCATAGACACAACCATTCAACGAGGTACTACAATCTTGTCTTACAAATGTGAAATGCAAGTTAGATGAAGTAAGAGTTTGCCACTCGGTAGGACTGCTGATCTTTTCTATTGTCCATTTGAGCACACAGATAAAGGGAAAAGCTAGCAAATTTTACCTTACATTCTGTATAAACACTTTACTTTCTTAATGCAATATTTCCTTTACAAATTAGGGCTGGCTGCAGACGTTATGATCCCTCTATCCATTTTTTTACAGATAAGAAAGTACCTTCTGACATAACTGATTGTGGGTAGGTTAAAACTGGTACCTAGAAACATTACATACAGTACTCTCCATTCCACTTCTCAGTAACACGGTCTAAAATTTGTTTCACTACAGTCTATACATCTGTATAGCCCTTGTGGCTTAGCGCTTTCTTTTTGAATTATAATAATAATACAGTCCTAAGCACAAACAAATTTTCCACTAATGATTGCAACAATCATGTATAGTACCTGAGATGGTTTTCCATGCATCACAATTTCTTAAATTAATCCTGAATGCCTTCCAATTTCCCAGTGCTGTATGACCCCTAAGGGTTTAGCACTACCCCCATGAATTAAAAATAATCTGTGCATCACCAACCTGATCACATCTACAGAATAAGCGACTCACCTGACACAAGGTTATGAAATATAGTGCAAGTCATTTAGAAGGATTCATATATTTTAGACACCAAAGAATGAAAATTTTTTTTGATTTACTATCTAACATGGAATGTTTTTACTACACTAAGTTAGTATATCATGCAATTAATATCTTGTTGTAACTGGAAATATAAAACCCACTTTGAACTTTATTATTACAGTGCATTAATGTATTTAGGTCACATCTGAAAATTTCTGTATTCTTTTTTTATTTACAAATGCAACATTTTTATGGCAATTTAAATCTGCTTTAGCATTTATTTACACCAATTATTAGTCAGATACTTTATGAAAAATTTGAACTACATTCAACCCATGAATACATGGTTAGGCCTAAACTAATAATTACACAAAGATATCATTAAAAATGTGCTCCCCATTCAAGTCTCCTTTCGGGTAATTTTTATGCACTCAATCTTGCCAAGATTAAGATAAAGTGCTTGACACCCCCCCCCACCAGCACATATGACAGACAGGCATATAGTGGGATTGCAGGGTGCTCAACCCTTCAATAGGGTGCCTTGATGGTGAATGGCTCTTCATTAAAACATTGAACTAACACTCCCCTACAGGCTTGGCTCTTCTGTAAATCTATCATTAATAGGTCCTCTATAAGTAACCCCGGTGAATTCAGATGGACCACAATTAGTGGTGTAATGATGCTTCTATCAAGTTTGGACTATATACGGATAGCACATGAAAACTTTCCTAACACCTCTGATGAACTACCCCTTCAAGGGCTGTACTTAAATGGGAAATGCACCAATGATCTTTTGTATACAAGAAAGATGGGGCATGGTGCCCTTCATTGAGTTTGTTGCTAACTCAGTGCAAACACAATCCTAGATTGTTTTCTCTTTCCTGTTTTGAGTGACTTGCTAATGCAGAAGGAAAAATGTAACAAATGGATTAGAACCACCCTCTCTATACTTTGATCAAACCCCACTGCCTCCAACCCCACTGGTCCAGGCACCTTAAAATTTCCCTACTAATGACATAACAGTACTGAGGAACATACATGATTTTTGTCAAATTTCCATGTTGCCTTCAAGTAAAATGAGTTTGCAATTCTGATTAGCACATAACTATTTAACAATGTATATGTTTTATGAACCTTTCAAAATACATATGAAGGTAAAACAAGTACCGTAAAACCTCTCCTGTTAAGGACTGTGCAAAACTTAATATTTCATGATCTGGTTGGTTTCATCTAGGTAATGGACTTGGGTCTGCTGGATGCCGAAGACAACAGGACACTAGTACTACAGTACGTACTATATAATTTTATAATACTATGTATTTTTACTGTAATTTTACTTGCTTTTTTGAGGTGTAGAGATGAGGTTAAACTGCAGTGATTGAATAGCAGTTACTCAGAATAACTTTTATTCTCAGTCATAGGGAGCTGTAAATCTCTACTAATGAAAAAAAAAAAATTGTAGAATGGCTGAGAAAGATTTTTCCCATACTCTTGCCAATGAAGATGCCAGACTTCGCCATTCTTTATTGATTCAGTTTCTCCTTAACAAGAGAGCCACATATCTTCTCTGTGCACACACTTGCTTAGAATTCCACTGTTAAATGTTTCTTACGTAATGTTAATAGTCACAAAATGCTCTAAATCCAGTTTAAAATTAATAGATCAATGATAAGAAACATGTGAGCGCGCACAAACAAGCTGACTGAGGGTACCTAAACAAATCTGGGAGAATAATAAAAACAACAGGTCCTGATGCGACAGGCTTTGGCCCCAACACTGGACACACAGATACTTTCAGATGACAACCATGAAAATACTGCTACAGACAAAACGTGGAATTTTGGACTTTTTGTCAGATAAGTGTTTGTCTGGCCATGTTTTGTCCCAAAACTGCCAAAAAGTATTATTTAGAGATTTTTACTGAAATATGAATATATTTACCAATGAAAGAGTGGGATGCTGCATTTAAAAAATTAAAAATATAAAACTGACTTAAGTACTAACAGGAATGTTGGGTTATTTGTACTAGTAAGCACATGTAATCCTTTGTATCCAGATATAATTTATATTACAGTGGAACCTCATATTTGAACAATATGGTATTTGCGAACGGCTTTGTTTCTAAAAAAAAAATCACTTGGTAGTCGAACCGTTTCTTGGAACTCGACCAAACAAACACGACTGCGCAAAACTTTAAACTCATTTTGTGTTTTTCTTCGCATTTTTTTTGGTTGTTATCCATATTAGTAAAAACTAAGTCACCATGGGCCTAAGATTAATGATAACAAGCCAACAAAAAAGAAAACTGTTTGGGAAAAATTCGTTCAGTACCCGAACAGATCGGCACTCAGGTTACTGGAACACATTAATTTGAGTACCGAGTTCCCTGTACTATATATTTTAAACGTGTCCTATGTAGTATGTTGGTATACAGCAACCACTTAGGGGAGTACACAGTCCTGCCCTAGTGAGTGTAAAACAAAGCCTATAACTGTTTTACATGACAGTAGGATTGGTGGTGTCATTCTGTCTTAAAAACATGCAAGATTTGCGGTAATGTCATGCTACTTTCTACTTGAGGTCACAACTACACATGCACAAACAAGCATATACACACAACCGCCTTTGGGTTTTCTATTTTCTTGCGTATTTCTTTTTCTTGTTTATATTTCCTTTTATCTCCATGGGGAAGTGGAACAGCTTCTTCTTCCCTCCATAAGCATGTGTCTTAAAGAGGCGACTAAAATGCCAGGAGCAAGGGGCTAGTAACCCCTTCTCCTGTATACATTACTAATATTAAAAATAGAAACTTCATTATTCTTTGTTTTTTCACCTAATTGTACTAACCAACATTAGCTTCAAAACAAGATCACTCTGCAGTTGGTTGTTGTTAAGCCTCTCCGCTAACTGGTACCAGATCATGGAAGATAAAAAATCAGCATAATCTTGTAAAAAAACATTAACAACTATTTCAATTAAGTACAAAACCACTGCCTCATTGCAAATATGAGCCTTGGTGTGTCAGGCACCATTCTACACCCTGTGGTGTGTCAGAACATCAGACTTCTGTAAATTGATTCCCACTGCTCTAAAGTTTATCATTCCGTCAACTTGCACTACCATAATTTGCCGTGAGGTAGGTTATGACTACATCAGTCACTAGAAATTAATTAATCGCTTGTGAGACTGATGTGAAGATGACTGACGATACTTGGGATTCAGTGATAACTTGGAATATCTCGATACAATTTAACGAAGTAATAAATAACGATGTGTGGCTGAATTTAGGTTCAAGGAAAAAAAAAAAACACTGTCGAAGGCCCATATTCCTGCTTAACAGCAAAAATTTGTAATCTCTGAATAACAGTAACATTTACTCACTTCTAGATTATGTAAAACTTTCATCCATGCCTCCCATCCTGACTCATAGCTTTTAGACAAAATACAGACAGTGTAAGACAACACAACTCAAATCTTGACTCATCCTGGTTTAAAACCTGTCATATCAATACTTAAGATTATTAGTGGTTTTTGCTGATTTACAGACTCCAGAACTGTAGTCATAACAAGCTACTGCTGGACAAGGCAAAATATAATGTTCCAAATCTTGCACATGTATTATTTGTTTGTATCTTCCAGATTAGAGCTATGCTTGGTGTACCCAGTTCTTAATTAAGGGTTGGGTTGGATGTCCAGGTCTCTTTAATTATTCATAACACAATTTTATACAATTTTCAAATTTTGGAGTATCAACATGCATTTGTGTTTACCAATCATAAAGCAAAACCTAAATAATGATAGACCTAATGAAACGGTTGGAGTCTTCCAACATAAGAGCATGGTGATGGTGTTATTCATGTAGGCTATTTACACCCAAACAAGAAAACCATATTATACAAAATTTAACTGTACTATTAAATATGATGTTCAAGAAATACATGCTTGCATTTACAGAATAAAAAAAATCTGCATGTAGCAGATCACAAATGTTTACAAATTGTTTCAACAGTACTAAAAATTTTCTATTTAACATTTGCAGGATTCCTCATTTACATAGATATTAATGTGATATATACTAGGACACTTGGTTGAAGATGCCCCCAAGTCTGGACTGGCTGATACCCACTTGCTACTCAATTTTAGGCTGATACATATTTATACCAGCAACATTACCAGATACCCACGTGATACCAATACTAAGTAAATCCCCCGCTGTATCAACAAATTATCTTCCTCTGCTAACCATACACAAATCATTTTCATAACAATTCTTGCAAGTTAAAGGAAAACATTTTAATACCGAGATTCTTTAATATTTTACCAATATGTTAGTCTCTGCTTAAATATTTCATGCAGATGTGCTGATTTGGGCTTGATACAAGACTCGGCAAAACACATTCAATACAAGAAAATTTTATATGCTAAGTCTGCCACACCCCATTTTGTACAAAATGGGATTGACACAGTGCTTCTTGCTGATGAAACTGTGCTCATGGAGATTCTAAAGAAAAATTGCCAAGGTTAGTGGACGAGTTTGGGATGGTTGATGTAAATGTAGAAAGTTGAAAGGAACATAGCAAAGAGTAAAGGAGATGAGGGTATTCAAATGATTTAGATAAAGAAAAATTGGATATCAAATTATTGGAGAGGTAGTATGGAAAGAAGTGAAAGTTTCAGATACATTGTTCCCTCAATAACGTCCATAATCCGTTTCCTGAAGTGGACTATTATCGAAATGATATTTTCGAATCAATTTTCCCCATAAGAAATAATGTAAATCCATTTATTTCAATCCAGACACCCAGAAGTATCAACAAAAAAATTTTTTTTTTACCTAAAAGATACATTACATGCATCAAAAGAACGATACATTCAACATGTAACAGTTTCCTTTATTGAAGGCTGTTTGTTGATGACTGGAAGACAGGAGAAGATAGAGGGAAGAGAGGTTATTTGAAGGGGACTCCCTCCATAAGACTCTAGGGCACTAATTACAAAATGTATAAATGGAACAATGGAAATAAGGGGTAGTTGATGAGTGGAACAGTCCCTGCCTAGTAGGGTGATCGAAGCTAAACTATTAGTAGTTTCAAATTTAGTTGATAAATAACACAGGTGAGAGGGTTGGATTTGAGTCGAACTTGCACCTGAGCTTATTGCTTGGTAGCTTTTGTTCTGTTAGTGGTTGGATTGTTAAGGACCGGCCTAATAAGATGGGCCCACAGGCTTATTGCAGTGTTTTCCTTCCTTTCCAATGTACTAAAACTATGGCTTAGGTCGTTTCAAATTTAGGTTGGATAAATACACTAGTGAAGAGGTTGGATTTTGAGTCGAACTTGCACCTGACTTATGCTTTGGGTAGCCATTTGTTCGTTAGTGGGTTGGATTTTGTGAAGGACCAGCCTAGTAAGGCCCCAGCAGCCCTTTCCAGTGTCCCTACATTCTTAATTTCTTATTTAACATTACACACTTAGCAGTAGTGTGATCGAGCTAGGACCTTGGTAGCTTTAAAAGAGATTGGACCAATATACAGTTTGGAGGAGCTGCGTTTGATTTGTGTCAATGGTAACGGGAAGTAAAGTCTTGGTTACTTTTGGTGGAGGTCATTTTGATAGGACCCGAGCCTTGTACGGGGCCCAGTAGACTTGCAGTGGTCATCCATTGTTATGTTCTTACTGCTAATTGATTTGTGTGATGGAGGGATGGCAAGTATTATTTTGGAGAATATGGACACTAATATCAACTCTATGGTTAATTATATCCTATCACAATTCAACTAATATGACATAATAGACAATATTAATAACATAAAACATGGAATATACTCTAGAGAATTGAATAAAAAAGTCCATTATACTAAGAAATCGTAAATGACACGAGTAGCAAATAAAACATACCCCCGCCGGATAGAACCCCGCGTCATAGAGTCTCAAACTCCACCCGTCGCCTACCACTAACCAGCTAGCCACAATAAGATTCATCCAACTAGGTATATTTCTATGGTGTAGAAATATACTAGTGGATGAATCTTATTGTGGCTAGCAGTCTAGTGGCTACGCGACGGCTGGAGTTTTTTGAGACCGATGACCGCGGGTTCAATCCCGGCCGGGTATGGTTTAAGTAAGTCATTACGTATGTCACGTGAGGTGTTGTGTAGTGTTGTTGTTGGGTAGATAAGTGCCACTAGTGTAAGCAGTCAAATAAGGGTGGTGAAGGTGGAGTTGTTTAAATGTTCACCAATCCAACTCCACCAATGTTAAATTAGACACATACAGTTCTTTGAACCATTCATCTACAACTCGTAGTGGAAGATGGGTAGGAGGTGTTACCCGACCTTTTTTGAACTTTTGAGAAGTAGAGGGTCGATTGGGAAGAGGTGTCCCGTACGAGGTCTCGTCGATACGGAGGCTTGTAAGAGAGAACTCGAAGAAGCGAGATTAGACTGAGGCGATGAAGTAGGGACGTCTGAGCCGAGGACAAGCAAAAGGATTAGATACAGGAGTGATTATGGGAAGGTAACGACAGAGGTGGTGTAGAAGATGGGTTACCAGAAGTGGGGGGACTTTTGAAACACGGAATAAGAAACCGTGGGGCTCCCTGGAGGCGGAGATGAGATCTGCCATGGACATAAGGAGACCTTCGTCCCTCTTTGAGGGTAACTGATTTCCCGCGTCGTTAAATAGACCTGACAACGGCGAGAGTACGAAGGGTGAGCTCATGACAGTTAAGGCAAGAGGGAGATCGATTGCAAGACGTATTAAGATGGTGCCTCGGCACCACAGACCGGGCATTCGGGCATAGATTCTTCAAAATTTCCGCTGGATGGCCAATCGCCAGCAATTTCTACACTGTTGTGGTTGTAGGGATCACCTTTCGAACTTGTAACGATGTCCTGCTATATAAACAGGAAGTAGTTCTCGGCTGTCAAAAGTTAAACGAGCCATCATTGCTAGGGTATCGTCTCCGCCACGGCAGGAAGAACGTAAGTGTCTACCTTGAGGATTGGGAGATCTTGGAATTCCAGCTGATTCCGAGAATGTCGGTGCCGCTACATGTCTGGAAAATTTGGTGAAACGATGGTATGGGGCAGAATATCGGTACCACTACAAGAATTGAGGGAATATGTTTTCAAGGTGACAGAACAGATCTATATGGGAAAGACGAGAGAGCTCACGAGCCTGGGTAGCATTCTGTACGGTAATGATGCGCTACCGCTCTTAAGAGCATGAAAAGAAATTAATCTTTACCAACAATGGCGTAGGAGTGCCTTCCAATAACTATGGTCAGAAGATAGCAGTAGAGGAAGAAGGTCGTGAAAGTGAAGAAGTTATCCACTGTTCTGTCTGAAACCTGAGCGTGGAAAGGTATGAAGGACGTGTTCAATCGTTTCCGAAAGAAACGAGAAGGTGAAGGTGGAGAAGTAATCATCAGCAGGTAATTGTCGTTGACGTTAAGGAGTCGTGGGACCAGAGTTGGACCGACGTGGAACGGGTCGGCGATTTGGAAAATTGGCGCACCGTAAGGGAGAGGCCGGAAGCATAGTCAGAGGAGAAGCGACAGGTCTGATATATCGAAAGGAGTCAGTCGAGGCCTCAGTACCTGAACGGGTTGAGAAACAGCACCGGCAATAGGTACAGAGCATGAGGAATGTCTGAAGCGGTTGGTCCAAAGACGCGAGGCTGGGTCAGAACGGGGTGCGGAATCAGAAGGGGCCCGGGGGAACTTTTTCTAGGTTCATGACTAGGGCTGCCAAGGTTAGGTTACTTTCTTTCTTTTTTTGTTTTTATAAAAAGAAAGAAAGAAAAAAGAAAATAAAAACAAAAAAAAGAAAAAAAAAGGGGGGACCGGGAGGGATAGTTCCTAGAGGAAATAAAGGCCAGAAATCTCCCTCCGCGCCCAAGAGGACTCGACACCGATAGTTAGCGCAGATGCAGCATGGAACCCGTTCATAAACCCTACCCTTCATGCCAGTAAACCCAGCAATCTGGGAAGCAACCTCACATCTGCCGAGCTACCTCGGTGACAAAAGAGAGGGCGGCCGGATATCCGCCAACAAAGCATGACCATCCTTCAGCACCACCCCCCGGAATCCGAAAGGTGGCTTCCCAGAGATACACCGTCTCCCAAAAAACCAAAACTACTCCTGGATACAGGGAGAGGGATCGGGCCAACCTAGCAATCCAGATTCCCCGGCAAACCTACGCCACCGCCAAAAAACCTCAACGGAATGGGATGGACCCCCGGTGTCCTTTCCCTCCTACCTAGGAACTAGCGCGCCTGTGGAAGAAATCACGAAGGCTAAAAAAGGAAAGGGCCGCTAAAGGGAGGGGTGAGGAGAGGAGAGGAATGGAAAAAGGGAGGATGGGATAGGGGAGGGGAGAATGGGGGGTATTAGGTTCTGTCTGGAGAAGAAGACCGACAGGGCTAATTCCTCAGACCAAGAGGCCTCTTTCACCATCACGCCAAGGACCCCCCTTGAAGAGGTTAACAGGTCATGTATAATTAAGCCGCA
This sequence comes from Cherax quadricarinatus, assembly GCF_026875155.1. Taxonomy (NCBI): domain Eukaryota; kingdom Metazoa; phylum Arthropoda; class Malacostraca; order Decapoda; family Parastacidae; genus Cherax; species Cherax quadricarinatus. The sequence continues at coordinate 19,588 of NW_026507590.1, forward strand.
AGATGCAAAAATCCTCAAGATCACATTAAATCAGTAGTTATAAATTGAGTGCAATATTAAAATTTGTAGTTGAATTTACTCATTTCACACATTTAGTGTAAATGGGTGGCTAAAATTCACTTTTATTGGTAATCCACCACTAGAGTTTACACACTCATCTCAAGTAAGAATCCCTGAATAATTTCCACTCAGAGATAATGACTTTTCTGTTTGTAAGAATTCATGGATTGTGCTTGGACTTATCTCCCACTTACAGTTCATGCAATGATACACCAAAATGTTTCTTGTTTAAATGTGACAAGTATTTCCCGAGTCATCTGCAGCACTATGACCCTTAGGGTTTTAGTGCTTAATAATCCTCATACATCAGAATTTAAAACTTTAATGAACGCAGAGGAGGTAAAGCACGTCCAAAACATTTGTCTCCTTTAGCGAAAAAGTTAATATAATAGGAACTAGTTTAAGAATTTTTATGAACTGAAAAAAACTCTCCTTAGTCGAAATTCGACATTTTATAAATGTACACGTTCTATTTACACCATAATACAGAAGGCCCCATTTATACAGTAGGTTAGGTACCGTTGCTACTAACTGTAAACTAAAATCACTAAAGTGAAAACAATCCTTTTCACTTTCATATGCATATCTGATATGATTTACCCACTTTCATATATTAAGTGAGCAATATAAGGGTCTAAAAATGCCCACAAGTAACACACGCCATACCATAAAATATTCATCCTTAGCTTATAGTCAGTGGTGAATAAATTTATTGTAGGAAGTCTAAATAAATGAAGAATGTAATATAACAATGGTTATTATAATCAAATAACTAAATGCTAAACCCACAAGGGCAAAGTGTTATAACTGAAAACTGCCATGCAGTCAGCAAAATGCCATAAACGAAAGTACAGTTAAGAGTGCCTCCCTGTAAACAGTTATTTCTGGGAAAATCGTTTATTTTGTGCTAGATATTATCAGTAAGTTAAGACAGTTAATGTAAAAGACCTATGGCCAAGTTAAGGCTAATTATTATTATACATCAATAAGAAGCGCTAAGCCCACAAGGGCATACGCGCTGAGCAGGGGCAGGAAGGAAGCGAGGGCATCAGGTGGCAAAAGGGAGGTGATGAGTAAATAGGTTACGGATACCAGCGGAAGCAGTGGATGGTGAAAGGGTATAAAGGGCACAAGAGAACAGAGCTAGAAAGGGCTGAGGGGAGTGCGTCAGGTATCCATCATCAGTTTGTGGAGTAAATCAATCAGTTGTACAAGAAGTCAATGAGAGAAGTCAGGATTAAAGGAGGGTCCATCAGCAAAGGAAGGTAAAGAGAGGTAGTAGAACGAAGACGGTGCTTGGAGGTAAAATTCTGCGTGCCTCGTTTGATAGAGGGGCAGTCTAACAATGTGGCTAAACGATACTGGAACTTGACAACTGCTCACAGAGAGGTACAGGGTGCCTCTCCAGAAGATACCCTGAGTAGACAGTGTGGCCGAAAGCAAGCACGGAGAGAGGGTCTCCCAACCACGGGCACTGATGACAAGAGACGCCAGTAGCCTATGCTTCGGTTTAATAGAATGAAGTTTTTGTTACCAAGTAGAGTTGACCAACGTTGTTGCCAACGGGCGTGAAGGTGGGTAGCTCTTGCAGGCAAAAAGTCGACAGAAATGGAACACCTCTATAGGAAATTGGTAGGTCATGTACTGCTGACCGCGCAGCAGTGTCTGCCTGTTCATTGCCCTGTACGTCGACATGACCAGGGACCCAACAAAAAATAATATCTTTTAGATTCGTAGAGATACGGCAGAGCCAAAGTTGGATACTGAGAACTAGGGGGTGAGATGTATCAAATTTTTCGTAAAGCCTGTAGAGCACTAAGGATCTGAGACTACCACAAATGATGACCAGGCATAGATGCGATACGAATAAGTGCTGCAAGAATGGCATACAGTTCAGCAGTAAAAATGGCCTAGCTGAAGATAGTAAAATGCCCCCAGCAACACATCCGCTGTCCGAAACACTGCTTAATGCTGCGAATCCGACCGCCGTCTGAAGACTTAGAGCCCATCTGTGTACACAGCGGTGGCATGAGAATGGAGTGGAAGTGATCAAGAAAAAGAGAGCGGGAACCACCGAAGCAGTTGAAGCTTTCGAGCAAAGGGAGTGAGAAAAGAACAGACCCGAACAGGCTGGAACATCCCATGGGGTAGGGAAAATTGAGATGCTACATGAACATATAAAGGTGGTAACTGGAAGGATAGACAAGAGTGAATGTAGGCGTAGAGAAAAGGGACTGGAGCAAACATGGGCGGCGACGAATAAAGAATGTCACTAATATCGGTGACCATTCTATAAATGGAAGGATTGTGTAGATCACGAGAGCGTACATAGTAAGCGAAGGCAATGGCATCACGGCGATCAGACAAGGATGGAACATTTTGTTTCTGTAATAGAGGCTCTCACAGGGGAAGAGGCGAAAAGCACCAAGGCAACAAACGAATCCTTGGTGATGGATAGAGTTAAGGCTAGAGAGAGTAGCAGGAGAGGCCGCGGAATAAATCTGGTCACCATAATCAGTTCTCGAAAAAACCGAGGGCTGAAAGTAGCGAAGCAGAAGTTTAGACGATCAGCTCCCCAGGAAAGGATGAGCAAGGGTTTTAAGAAGGGTTTAGAGCCGGCTGTGACAAGTTGCCTTCAGAGAGGTAATGTGAGGTTTCAGATAAACCGACGGTCAAAGAGAAGGCCTAGAAACCTGACTGCGTATCACGTTCGGGGATACGGGAGCCCATAGAGGATACAAAGAATGATCGGAGATAACAGACTTCTAGTGAAAGTAGTTTGGGTGATTTTGGTACTTTGAAAATTAAAACCAATGCGTGGTGGCCCAAGTGACACACGTCCACCGCATTCTGGAGAGAAACTGCAATAAGGACAGCAGCCGCCTGCACAAGCAATAGCGAAGTCATCAACATAAGTGAATACCAAATTATTGGGTGGAAGCACAGAGGCCAAATCATTTATAGCAAGGAGAAAAAGGTGTTTGTGCTTAGAACACATCCCTGAGGACACCTTCAGCTTGGACGAAGTCCCGGGAAAGAACATTATTGACCTTCGAACACGGAGAATGTCTGTTCAGTTAAAAGTTCTTAAGGAAGGATGGTTAGATTTCCTCGGAGGCCTAAGGAATGGCCTGGGCCAAAATATTATACCTCCAAGTTGTGCCATAGCCTCTCAGGTCAAAAAATATGGCAATAACTGGAGTTATTATGCAAGGAATTACAACATACGTATCCAAGCGTAGTAAGGTTCAATGGTAGAACGACCCTTAACGAAAGCCATATTGAGACTAGCGGAGAGACTGTTGTGTGTCTCTAAATACCAATTAAAACTCGATTTACGAGACATTCCTCCACTTTGCAAACTGCACTAGTAAGAGCGATGGGACGATAGTGGAGTCATCATGTCCTGTAGTACCCGGTTGCGGAAAGGGATAACAATTGGCAGATTTCCACAGCTTGGGAAGACTCCTTGTGCCCACATAAGATTGAAGAGTTTGTAAGCGGACACAAGGGCTGACCAGATGTAAAATGTTTGCAACTTACTATGATTTCTCAGGCCCAGCTGCCGATGATCGCAAGCAGAGAGCGTTGCCTTAGTCCTTGAAGTGAAAAGGTGCAGTTATAACTGTTTATCTTCTCTGATCCTAGAGGTTCCAGCTGTTCAAGAAATGTCATAGCCACATGACTGAAATTCCTGTTGGACATGTATGGGGCAGAATGACATACCACGGCCGAAAGAAATGAGAGAAAGATGTTTTTTCAATATGGATAGAGTATATCGATATTCGAAAGGAGAGAAAGCATCATGAGCTTGGGTAGCATTCTGGACAGTGGCGATGCCTTACCGCTCTGAAAAAGCATAAAGAAATATCTCTACAACATGACGCAGGAGCGCTTTGCCAATACTATGGTCGAAAGGTAGGCAGAAGAAGAAGTCGTTCCCTTAGAAGTAAAGAATTTAGTCCATTGGTGGTCCGAAACTGAGCGTGGAGAGGGAGTGCTTGACGAGTCGGTCTTTTTCGATAGAATGGGAAGGTAACGAAGGAGCATCGAGTCATGAGATTGACGTGGCGTTTAGGTAGTAGGACCTGGAGTGGTCCGACGTGAAAAATGGCGTGCGATTCGAAAAATGCCGTACCATAAGAGTAAGCCGGAAGCATAGTCCAAAGGAGAGCGGAGTTTTCAGACAAATCGAAGGAGTCAGTCGAAGCCGCCCCGGTACCTTGAAGCGGTGAGGAAACAGCACCAAGCAAGAGGTACATGGGCATCATGGATGTCCGAAAGAGTGTCTAAACACAAGGCAAGGGTCAGAAATTTGGGGTGCGTTATCAAGAAGGGGCCCGAGGTAGTGTTTCATGGCTTGGGTTTCTCCATGGTTAGTTACTTACACCTTTGCTTTTTGTTTTTTTTAAAGAAAAAAAAAAGAAAAAAAGAATAAAAAAAGGTGGGAGCAGGGAGAATAGTTCCCAGGAGGAATGAAAGGGCTGGAAATCTCCCTCCGCGCCCAAGAGGACCTCAGCACCACGGTAGCGCAGAGCAGCATGGAACCCGTGCATACCCTCCCTGTCATTGCCAGTAAACCCACCAGCAATCCGGAAAGCAACCTCACATCTGCCGAGCTAACCTCGTGGACAAAGAAGAGAGAGGGCGGCCAGATATTCCACCACAAAGCATACCTCCTTCGGCCACCACCCCCGGAATACCCCGAAAAATGGCTTCCAGAGATACACCCAAAGCTACTCCGGATACCGGAGAGGGATCGGGACATCCCCAGGCCTATCCAGATTCCCCAGCAAACTAAACGCCCCCGTCAAGAACCTTCAACAGAATGGGATGACCCCGGTGTCCTTTCACCCTAACTAGTGAACTAGCGTGCCTGTGGGAGAAAGTGATATCCCAAAGGCCAAAAGAGGAAGGGCAAAAGGGAGGGGGTGGGGAGGAGAAATGGAAAAAGGTAGGATGGGATAGGGGAGGGGAGAATGGGGGGTAAATATGGTTCGGTCTGAGGAAAAGACCGACAGGTCTAATTACCTCTACTAAGAGCCTTCTTCACCGACGCCAAGTAGCCCCCCTTGAAGAAGAGAGTAAGGCTAAGTTAGGGTGAACATTCATTAGCTTTGTTAAGTTTCTTAATCCTTTACATAAAACATCATTAATGTAAAACCAACTGAGTAGTGTACAATTCGGATTATAATTAACCACTGACAGCTGCCAAAAAAGTCTCCACTATTTACCAATTTATTTAATGTACAAACATAAGTATAATGTTAGAAGCAAGGGCAATTTGTTTATTGCTCAACACTTTTTATGATTAGAGTGCACTGATTTTAAGATTTTCATTTATTGGTAATGATTTGAAGACCCTTAAACTTTTGCTTATATTTAAATGCGTTTTGTTTATCAATGCTTTAAGACTTAACTTTTCTTTAATATTGCTTCTGTGTGTACATTTCAACTTTTACAGAATCAATAATAAACTAAGTAATTCAACAAAATCATTGCTCATGAAACACCTTAAGTCAATAAAAAAAAAGCATTGATAATACTAAGAACCATCATTCCAGGGACCGATTCAAACTTCTATGTGAATGAAACAAGGAGAATGGTAACCAGACCAGTGCTTATCAGGGAGGCCCCAGCAGAAACTGCCTTCAAGGAACATGAACCCCCAACAGAACATTTAAAAGTGAAAAATATACTGGCCTAAGTTCAGACATACAATAAATGTGAACACAGCAATACAAAATTTTTTAATTGATTGTAGTCTTTATACCTGTAATATTAAATTTTCCCCTGTATATAGATATTTTCACAGCAAAAATTAAGAAATGTTTAAAAAACCAATTATAAAATGTTTTATCTTTAATTAAAAGAGCTAGATAACAGAATTCTTTATCTACATCAGAAAGTTGTATCAAGCTTCCATCAATTATCAATACTGTATGTACATCTTTATATTTTTATATAGCATCGATTACATACAATAGATTTAATAAATAAACCCTCAACCACTTTCCCTTTCGATCAAAGATAGCAGCATTCAGTAAAAATTATTGAATACAGACAACACACAATATGAATAATAATTATATTTTGTATATATACACAGTATATTTTTTTGGCAACTATCAATGGAAGAAATATTTTCTAGTTTTACTTTTAAGGCCACTTATTGAAGTACAATAATAATAATTTCATCATTTGAAGGATGGGATAACAAAATACTGCAATTTCATTAATGAACTTAACATTTTGCATTATTACAAGTTTGCCATTTCATTATTTTTTAGAACCTGAAAAGCCTGCACAATCAACTGCTTGTGGCTAGTAACAAAAAAAATATATATATTTTCAAGTACGATAGCTGTTGTACATTATGAAAAAATCACTTAAAACAAACTGCTTTTGTATAATGCTTAGATGCACAAAAATAAATTAATTAATTTTATTACTAATTATAACATATGACAACTAAGACTGTAATACAAAGCCTCTGTATAAAACAAAAAATTGTTACTAATATTCTGTAATTACTTGACTATTCAGATGTCAAGTGTAAATACTTCTGTCATATAATTTACTAGACATGCATAACGAAATCCAAGAGATTCATCAATGTGCATACCAAAACAATTCTGGACTGTTAAAAAAAACAGATCAAAATAGCACAGATCAGATGAATAATATATTTCAAGAAGTAAATATATTAAGACTGCAACTACATTATTAGTTATTTTATCAGAGGTCAAAAACTAGGCTTCAAATGTCCTAAGGCATCAATGTTTCCTGTTACTCAACTAAAAAAAATACTTCCCCATTTAACCGTGAATAAAAAAAAAAATTACACCCAAAATTTTTAAAGTTGTGTTATCCAGAAAAGCTCAATTGAATCAGGTCATACCAGTGAAAACATACCTAAATTTTTTTCCTATAAGTTGCTTTGTCTACCAACTGATAATTTTTAATTACATTAAAGAAATGGGGGACATTTACTGCCCTATTCCCCCTCTCTCTATACTAAAACAAAATGATGGAAAATTCAATTTCACAATGTTGTGAATGAAATAGTCCAAGGGAATGTTGCAGATTGAGCTTAGCCCTCCAACTTCTCTATGAACAATAGTTGAAGACAATATAAGGAGTTTCATAGACACAACCATTCAACGAGGTACTACAATCTTGTCTTACAAATGTGAAATGCAAGTTAGATGAAGTAAGAGTTTGCCACTCGGTAGGACTGCTGATCTTTTCTATTGTCCATTTGAGCACACAGATAAAGGGAAAAGCTAGCAAATTTTACCTTACATTCTGTATAAACACTTTACTTTCTTAATGCAATATTTCCTTTACAAATTAGGGCTGGCTGCAGACGTTATGATCCCTCTATCCATTTTTTTACAGATAAGAAAGTACCTTCTGACATAACTGATTGTGGGTAGGTTAAAACTGGTACCTAGAAACATTACATACAGTACTCTCCATTCCACTTCTCAGTAACACGGTCTAAAATTTGTTTCACTACAGTCTATACATCTGTATAGCCCTTGTGGCTTAGCGCTTTCTTTTTGAATTATAATAATAATACAGTCCTAAGCACAAACAAATTTTCCACTAATGATTGCAACAATCATGTATAGTACCTGAGATGGTTTTCCATGCATCACAATTTCTTAAATTAATCCTGAATGCCTTCCAATTTCCCAGTGCTGTATGACCCCTAAGGGTTTAGCACTACCCCCATGAATTAAAAATAATCTGTGCATCACCAACCTGATCACATCTACAGAATAAGCGACTCACCTGACACAAGGTTATGAAATATAGTGCAAGTCATTTAGAAGGATTCATATATTTTAGACACCAAAGAATGAAAATTTTTTTTGATTTACTATCTAACATGGAATGTTTTTACTACACTAAGTTAGTATATCATGCAATTAATATCTTGTTGTAACTGGAAATATAAAACCCACTTTGAACTTTATTATTACAGTGCATTAATGTATTTAGGTCACATCTGAAAATTTCTGTATTCTTTTTTTATTTACAAATGCAACATTTTTATGGCAATTTAAATCTGCTTTAGCATTTATTTACACCAATTATTAGTCAGATACTTTATGAAAAATTTGAACTACATTCAACCCATGAATACATGGTTAGGCCTAAACTAATAATTACACAAAGATATCATTAAAAATGTGCTCCCCATTCAAGTCTCCTTTCGGGTAATTTTTATGCACTCAATCTTGCCAAGATTAAGATAAAGTGCTTGACACCCCCCCCCACCAGCACATATGACAGACAGGCATATAGTGGGATTGCAGGGTGCTCAACCCTTCAATAGGGTGCCTTGATGGTGAATGGCTCTTCATTAAAACATTGAACTAACACTCCCCTACAGGCTTGGCTCTTCTGTAAATCTATCATTAATAGGTCCTCTATAAGTAACCCCGGTGAATTCAGATGGACCACAATTAGTGGTGTAATGATGCTTCTATCAAGTTTGGACTATATACGGATAGCACATGAAAACTTTCCTAACACCTCTGATGAACTACCCCTTCAAGGGCTGTACTTAAATGGGAAATGCACCAATGATCTTTTGTATACAAGAAAGATGGGGCATGGTGCCCTTCATTGAGTTTGTTGCTAACTCAGTGCAAACACAATCCTAGATTGTTTTCTCTTTCCTGTTTTGAGTGACTTGCTAATGCAGAAGGAAAAATGTAACAAATGGATTAGAACCACCCTCTCTATACTTTGATCAAACCCCACTGCCTCCAACCCCACTGGTCCAGGCACCTTAAAATTTCCCTACTAATGACATAACAGTACTGAGGAACATACATGATTTTTGTCAAATTTCCATGTTGCCTTCAAGTAAAATGAGTTTGCAATTCTGATTAGCACATAACTATTTAACAATGTATATGTTTTATGAACCTTTCAAAATACATATGAAGGTAAAACAAGTACCGTAAAACCTCTCCTGTTAAGGACTGTGCAAAACTTAATATTTCATGATCTGGTTGGTTTCATCTAGGTAATGGACTTGGGTCTGCTGGATGCCGAAGACAACAGGACACTAGTACTACAGTACGTACTATATAATTTTATAATACTATGTATTTTTACTGTAATTTTACTTGCTTTTTTGAGGTGTAGAGATGAGGTTAAACTGCAGTGATTGAATAGCAGTTACTCAGAATAACTTTTATTCTCAGTCATAGGGAGCTGTAAATCTCTACTAATGAAAAAAAAAAAATTGTAGAATGGCTGAGAAAGATTTTTCCCATACTCTTGCCAATGAAGATGCCAGACTTCGCCATTCTTTATTGATTCAGTTTCTCCTTAACAAGAGAGCCACATATCTTCTCTGTGCACACACTTGCTTAGAATTCCACTGTTAAATGTTTCTTACGTAATGTTAATAGTCACAAAATGCTCTAAATCCAGTTTAAAATTAATAGATCAATGATAAGAAACATGTGAGCGCGCACAAACAAGCTGACTGAGGGTACCTAAACAAATCTGGGAGAATAATAAAAACAACAGGTCCTGATGCGACAGGCTTTGGCCCCAACACTGGACACACAGATACTTTCAGATGACAACCATGAAAATACTGCTACAGACAAAACGTGGAATTTTGGACTTTTTGTCAGATAAGTGTTTGTCTGGCCATGTTTTGTCCCAAAACTGCCAAAAAGTATTATTTAGAGATTTTTACTGAAATATGAATATATTTACCAATGAAAGAGTGGGATGCTGCATTTAAAAAATTAAAAATATAAAACTGACTTAAGTACTAACAGGAATGTTGGGTTATTTGTACTAGTAAGCACATGTAATCCTTTGTATCCAGATATAATTTATATTACAGTGGAACCTCATATTTGAACAATATGGTATTTGCGAACGGCTTTGTTTCTAAAAAAAAAATCACTTGGTAGTCGAACCGTTTCTTGGAACTCGACCAAACAAACACGACTGCGCAAAACTTTAAACTCATTTTGTGTTTTTCTTCGCATTTTTTTTGGTTGTTATCCATATTAGTAAAAACTAAGTCACCATGGGCCTAAGATTAATGATAACAAGCCAACAAAAAAGAAAACTGTTTGGGAAAAATTCGTTCAGTACCCGAACAGATCGGCACTCAGGTTACTGGAACACATTAATTTGAGTACCGAGTTCCCTGTACTATATATTTTAAACGTGTCCTATGTAGTATGTTGGTATACAGCAACCACTTAGGGGAGTACACAGTCCTGCCCTAGTGAGTGTAAAACAAAGCCTATAACTGTTTTACATGACAGTAGGATTGGTGGTGTCATTCTGTCTTAAAAACATGCAAGATTTGCGGTAATGTCATGCTACTTTCTACTTGAGGTCACAACTACACATGCACAAACAAGCATATACACACAACCGCCTTTGGGTTTTCTATTTTCTTGCGTATTTCTTTTTCTTGTTTATATTTCCTTTTATCTCCATGGGGAAGTGGAACAGCTTCTTCTTCCCTCCATAAGCATGTGTCTTAAAGAGGCGACTAAAATGCCAGGAGCAAGGGGCTAGTAACCCCTTCTCCTGTATACATTACTAATATTAAAAATAGAAACTTCATTATTCTTTGTTTTTTCACCTAATTGTACTAACCAACATTAGCTTCAAAACAAGATCACTCTGCAGTTGGTTGTTGTTAAGCCTCTCCGCTAACTGGTACCAGATCATGGAAGATAAAAAATCAGCATAATCTTGTAAAAAAACATTAACAACTATTTCAATTAAGTACAAAACCACTGCCTCATTGCAAATATGAGCCTTGGTGTGTCAGGCACCATTCTACACCCTGTGGTGTGTCAGAACATCAGACTTCTGTAAATTGATTCCCACTGCTCTAAAGTTTATCATTCCGTCAACTTGCACTACCATAATTTGCCGTGAGGTAGGTTATGACTACATCAGTCACTAGAAATTAATTAATCGCTTGTGAGACTGATGTGAAGATGACTGACGATACTTGGGATTCAGTGATAACTTGGAATATCTCGATACAATTTAACGAAGTAATAAATAACGATGTGTGGCTGAATTTAGGTTCAAGGAAAAAAAAAAAACACTGTCGAAGGCCCATATTCCTGCTTAACAGCAAAAATTTGTAATCTCTGAATAACAGTAACATTTACTCACTTCTAGATTATGTAAAACTTTCATCCATGCCTCCCATCCTGACTCATAGCTTTTAGACAAAATACAGACAGTGTAAGACAACACAACTCAAATCTTGACTCATCCTGGTTTAAAACCTGTCATATCAATACTTAAGATTATTAGTGGTTTTTGCTGATTTACAGACTCCAGAACTGTAGTCATAACAAGCTACTGCTGGACAAGGCAAAATATAATGTTCCAAATCTTGCACATGTATTATTTGTTTGTATCTTCCAGATTAGAGCTATGCTTGGTGTACCCAGTTCTTAATTAAGGGTTGGGTTGGATGTCCAGGTCTCTTTAATTATTCATAACACAATTTTATACAATTTTCAAATTTTGGAGTATCAACATGCATTTGTGTTTACCAATCATAAAGCAAAACCTAAATAATGATAGACCTAATGAAACGGTTGGAGTCTTCCAACATAAGAGCATGGTGATGGTGTTATTCATGTAGGCTATTTACACCCAAACAAGAAAACCATATTATACAAAATTTAACTGTACTATTAAATATGATGTTCAAGAAATACATGCTTGCATTTACAGAATAAAAAAAATCTGCATGTAGCAGATCACAAATGTTTACAAATTGTTTCAACAGTACTAAAAATTTTCTATTTAACATTTGCAGGATTCCTCATTTACATAGATATTAATGTGATATATACTAGGACACTTGGTTGAAGATGCCCCCAAGTCTGGACTGGCTGATACCCACTTGCTACTCAATTTTAGGCTGATACATATTTATACCAGCAACATTACCAGATACCCACGTGATACCAATACTAAGTAAATCCCCCGCTGTATCAACAAATTATCTTCCTCTGCTAACCATACACAAATCATTTTCATAACAATTCTTGCAAGTTAAAGGAAAACATTTTAATACCGAGATTCTTTAATATTTTACCAATATGTTAGTCTCTGCTTAAATATTTCATGCAGATGTGCTGATTTGGGCTTGATACAAGACTCGGCAAAACACATTCAATACAAGAAAATTTTATATGCTAAGTCTGCCACACCCCATTTTGTACAAAATGGGATTGACACAGTGCTTCTTGCTGATGAAACTGTGCTCATGGAGATTCTAAAGAAAAATTGCCAAGGTTAGTGGACGAGTTTGGGATGGTTGATGTAAATGTAGAAAGTTGAAAGGAACATAGCAAAGAGTAAAGGAGATGAGGGTATTCAAATGATTTAGATAAAGAAAAATTGGATATCAAATTATTGGAGAGGTAGTATGGAAAGAAGTGAAAGTTTCAGATACATTGTTCCCTCAATAACGTCCATAATCCGTTTCCTGAAGTGGACTATTATCGAAATGATATTTTCGAATCAATTTTCCCCATAAGAAATAATGTAAATCCATTTATTTCAATCCAGACACCCAGAAGTATCAACAAAAAAATTTTTTTTTTACCTAAAAGATACATTACATGCATCAAAAGAACGATACATTCAACATGTAACAGTTTCCTTTATTGAAGGCTGTTTGTTGATGACTGGAAGACAGGAGAAGATAGAGGGAAGAGAGGTTATTTGAAGGGGACTCCCTCCATAAGACTCTAGGGCACTAATTACAAAATGTATAAATGGAACAATGGAAATAAGGGGTAGTTGATGAGTGGAACAGTCCCTGCCTAGTAGGGTGATCGAAGCTAAACTATTAGTAGTTTCAAATTTAGTTGATAAATAACACAGGTGAGAGGGTTGGATTTGAGTCGAACTTGCACCTGAGCTTATTGCTTGGTAGCTTTTGTTCTGTTAGTGGTTGGATTGTTAAGGACCGGCCTAATAAGATGGGCCCACAGGCTTATTGCAGTGTTTTCCTTCCTTTCCAATGTACTAAAACTATGGCTTAGGTCGTTTCAAATTTAGGTTGGATAAATACACTAGTGAAGAGGTTGGATTTTGAGTCGAACTTGCACCTGACTTATGCTTTGGGTAGCCATTTGTTCGTTAGTGGGTTGGATTTTGTGAAGGACCAGCCTAGTAAGGCCCCAGCAGCCCTTTCCAGTGTCCCTACATTCTTAATTTCTTATTTAACATTACACACTTAGCAGTAGTGTGATCGAGCTAGGACCTTGGTAGCTTTAAAAGAGATTGGACCAATATACAGTTTGGAGGAGCTGCGTTTGATTTGTGTCAATGGTAACGGGAAGTAAAGTCTTGGTTACTTTTGGTGGAGGTCATTTTGATAGGACCCGAGCCTTGTACGGGGCCCAGTAGACTTGCAGTGGTCATCCATTGTTATGTTCTTACTGCTAATTGATTTGTGTGATGGAGGGATGGCAAGTATTATTTTGGAGAATATGGACACTAATATCAACTCTATGGTTAATTATATCCTATCACAATTCAACTAATATGACATAAT
>NW_026507591.1:0-18799 GCF_026875155.1 Cherax quadricarinatus
AAAAATCGGTAATTTTGAATATTTTTTGGTTTTAAAAATAAAAAAACCAAAAAAATTTTGGAAATTTTTTAAAGGCTTTTTTTTATTGTTTTTTTTAAAAAAAAAAAAAAATTTTTTTAAAATTTTATTGTTTTTTCACCCCCAAAACCTTGGGAAGTTATCTAACCTTATTTTTCCATCTGATGTCAACAAGAGCATTGTTGTCTTACCAATTTTGAAGAAAGGAAGAGTTTTATGCCATGTAGGATAAGCACTAAATTTTATTTTTTTATCTCTCTTTTAAGACAATAAGTCACTACAAACACAGTGTGTACTTCAACGCTGCTTAATTCACTGTAATTTTTTTATAAATGGAAACCAAAAATATAATAGAAATTTTTTCGCTAATCACGCTCTTGAGCCTTTCCCTGAACAAGTTTCTTATTATAATATATATAAATATAAAATATAATATATTTATATATATATATATATATTTATAATGCAATAAGATCACAGTAAACAGGTGATTTCAAAATTGCAAAACAACCACTTGAAAGAATAGAGAATTTCCAAGCGTTTTTCGTGACATTTCACATTTCAAGGAACAAGTTCCTTGATAATTGAGTAGTCAAACTTGAATTTCTCTTTTCTTAGATGTGTTTGTTAATTATATATTATATATAAATATATATATTTTATTATATATAATAAAATTATATATATATAAATTTTTATTATATATATATAAATATATATATATATATTATATATATATATAATATATATTATAATTTTTTTTTATTATCACACTGGCCGATTCCCCACCAAGGCAGGGGGCCCCGAAAAAGAAAAACTTTCACCATCATTCACTCCATCACTGTCTTGCCAGAAGGGTGTTTTAAACATACATTTTAAACTGCACATTAACCCCCCTCCCTTCAGATGCAGGCACTGTACTTCCCATCTCAGGACTCAAGTCCGGCCTGCCGGTTTCCTAACCCCTTTTCAAAAAATTTTTACTTTGCTCCACTCCAACAGCACGTCAAGTTTTAAAAACCAATTGTTCCATTCACTCCATCAAACCGCTCACCACCTGCGGAGTCCAAGCCCCTCGCACACAAAACCTCCTTTTAAAACCCCCTCCCCCCAAACCCTTCCTGGGCCGCCCCACCCCCCTTCCTTCCACTCAGACTGATACACTCTTAAAGTCATTCTTTTCGCTCCTTCTCTCTCATGTCCGAACCACCTCAAAAACCCTTCCTCACCCTCTGGACAACATTTTTGGTAAACCCGCACCTCCTCCTAACTTCCAAACTACAAATTTCCCTTGCATTAATTCACACCACAATTGCCCTCGACTGACATCTCCACTGCCTCCAGTTTTCTCCTCGCTGAACATTCATCCCCCACGCTTCACACCCAATAAAGGTTGGTAAACTATACTCCATAACCCCCCTTTTTTGCCCCCAAGGAAAATTTTCTTTTCTCCACAGACCCTAAGTGACACCACTCTTTTTCCTAACATTCTATGATTCACCTCATCTTTCATGACCCACCCGCTGAACGTCCCCCCCAAATACTGAATACTTCACCCCTCCCCATACCTCTCCCCCCCAATTGAATTAAATTTTCATAAACCAAATCTTTTTAACCTCATAACCATACTCTTTCCTGTATTCATTTTAAATTTTTTCTTTTTTTGCCCCCCCCAAACCTACCAAAAATTCATCCACCAATCTCTGCACTTTCTTCAGAATCTCCCAAAGACATGTCATCAAAAAGCGCTGTCCCAACTCCCACTTTGTGGTGATTCTTTATCTTTTAACTTTCCACCCTTTTGCCAAAAACCCTCGCATTTATTCTCTTACAACCCCATTTAAAAATTTAAACCCCACGGTGACACACACATCCTTGTCTAAGGCCCCTATTTTTACTGGGAAAAAAAATTTCCCTCTTTTCCTACATACTCTAACTTGGCCTCACATCCCGAAAAAAACTTTTCACTGTTTTCAGTAACCACCTTACACCATACACTTGCAACATCTCCCACATTGCCCCCCTATCCACCCTGTCATACGCCTTTTAAAAATCCATAAATCCACAAAGACCCTTTTTGGGCCTTATCTAAATATGTTCACTTATATGTTTCACTGTAAAACCCCCGGGCCCACACACCCCCATTTTCCTAAAGCCCCCCTTGTTCATCTATCCTATTTCCGTCTAAAATCTTAAAATTTTTTCAATTATAAAAATTACCATACACTTTACCCCGGTACACTCAACAGATTATCCCCCTATAATTTTTTGCCTCTCTTTTATCCCTTTGCCCTTTTACAAAGGAACATCTTCCCTGCCATCCCCAGGTACCTTACCCTCTTCCCTACATTTATTAAAAATTGCACCAACCCTCCAAAACAATCCCACCTGCTTTTAACTTTCTTCTTTTTCCCCCAAACCCCCTGCCTTACCCCCTTTTATTTTACCCACTGCCCACAAATCCCCCCCCACAACTGGGTCTTCCTCACTCCCACAAGATGTTATTTCCCCCTTGCCCTATAACGAAATCACAGCTTCCCATCTTCAAAACATTTAACAATTCCTCAAAAATTCCCTCATCTTCCATCCTCTAACTCTCCCTTTAAAAACTCTCCTCTCCTTTTTTAACTGACAAATCCATTTGTTCTCTAGGCTTTTTTAAGTTGTTAATCTCACCCAAAAATTTTTTTTTTTTTTCAAAAAATTTTTTGATAACATCTCACCCCCCCTCCCATTTTCTCTCTTTTTACATTTCTTACCACTCTCTTAACCTCTCTCTTTTTTTTCCATATACTCTTCCCTCCTTGCTCACTTCTACTTTGAAAAACTTTTCAATGCTAACTTTTTCTCCCTTACTACTCTCTTTACATCATCATTCCACCACGTTGCCTCTTCCCCTCCTGCACCCACTTTCCTGTAACCTACAAACCTCTGCCTGAACACTCTAACACTACATTTTTTAAAAACCTACCCCATACCGCTTCGACCCCATTGCCTATGCTCCCTCATTACCATCTATCCTCCAATAGCTGTTTATATCTTAGACCTAACTGCCTCCCTCTTTTTAGTTTATAACCTTCACCTCTCTCTTCCCTGATTGCTTCAATTCTCCTTGTATCCCCATCTACCTTTACTCTCAGTGTAGCTACACTAGAAAGTGGATCTGATATATCTGTGGCCCCTCTATAAACAATGTACATCCTGAAAGTCTACTCAACAAGTCTTTTATCTACCAATACATATCCAAACAAACTACTGTCATTTCGCCCTTCATCAATATCGTGCTACTTATTTATCCCTTTTTTCTTAAAATATGTATTACCTATAACCAAACCCCTTTCTATAAAATAGTTCAATCATAGCTTCCCATTATCATTTACAACCTGGGCACCCCAAAACTTACCTACCCACACAACCCTCCCTCTAAAAAGTTTCTCCTACTTTAGCAATCCAGGGTCACCTACCACAATTACTCCTCTCACTTGGTTCCAAAGGCTCCTATACATTCACTTTTAACATCTCCCAAAATCTCTCTCTCTCCTTCTGCAGTCCTCTCTTCTCCAGGTGATACACGCTTATTATGACCCACTTCTCGATCCAACCTTTACTTTATCCCCATATAATTCTTGAATTTACACATTCATATTCTCTTTTCTCTCCTTCCATAACTGATCATTTACTTTACTCTACTGCTACCCCTTCCTTTCTCTAACTCCTCCTCAGATAACTCCAGATTTAATCTTTATTTCCGCCCCCCACTGAAACTCTCCTACCCCCTCAGCTTTGTTTTCGCTTAGAGCCAGGACATCCAACTTCATTTCATTCATACATCACAATCATCTGTTTCTTGTCATCCGCCGACATCCACGCACATTAAGCATCCCAGTTTATTAAAGTTTTTTCGTCTTTCTTTCTCTTTTTTAGTAAATGTATACAGAGAAGGGGTTACTAGCCCATTGCTCCCGGCCATTTTTTAGTCGCCTCATAACGACACGCATGGCTTACGGGAGGGAAGATTCCTTTTCCACTTCCCTCATGGACAATAGAAAAATAAAAAAGAACAAGACTATTTAGAAAAAGGAAAAAACCTAGGCGAGGTATGTATATATATAATATGCATGTGCGTGTCTGTGAAGTGTGACCAAATTGTAGTAGGAGAAGCAAGATATCCCTGTTATGCTAGCGTGATTATGAGACAGGACGGTAAGTACGTCCCTGGGTAGTTGCGTCGACCACTACTACAACTTACATATATATAGAATATATATATAATTATATATATAATATATTATATATATATAAAATATATATTATATAAAATATATATATATATGTATGTAATATATAATATATATATATATATATATATATATATATATAAATATATATATATATATAGTTTTATATATATATATAGTTTGGCCTAAATGGCAAGGGTGGTTATTAATTCCCTCATGAACACTGTTAAAAGGACAATTAATGTATGCTAAGCTTACATAAAGGTTTTTACACATTTAGTGATAAGTACTGT
This sequence comes from Cherax quadricarinatus, assembly GCF_026875155.1. Lineage (NCBI taxonomy): Eukaryota > Metazoa > Arthropoda > Malacostraca > Decapoda > Parastacidae > Cherax > Cherax quadricarinatus. Next base: position 4,550 of record NW_026507591.1, read on the forward strand.
ATTATTTTCTTGAAAAATGGTAAATATTTATAAGATAGAAAAGACTGGACTTATTTTTCCCAGTTCGCTTTTTATGATGAATTTAAAAAAAAAAAATAACTGTTTTTTCGTGTGATAATTTCTCATATCGTATCTAATACTTCAGACCCTCCGATGCTGATTATTAGGATAATGCAAACGTCTGAGGGTCCGTTAAGATTAATGTTCCTGATATCTTAGAACAATGATCCTTTGGTCCTCTCTGAAGGGTTTTTTGAATTATAATTGAACTCTGTTTTGTTTTAATTAAGATTTGTTACTGAAGAATTGAATGAATGCCTCTTCCAAATCGCTTAAATCTTATATTTAACTGCATAATTTCAGCCAAAAACATTTAGTTGAAAGCAAACTGTTGCAAAATGTGATAGGTGTGATGTAACTGAAATTTGGTTGATACAGTTATTCTAACTTGATGTAGCGCTGTTTCTTCCGGTGACTTTTCTCTCCTTCTCCATGTAACTGCGGGATAAATGCTTTTCCCAACTGTTGCTATTTCTTCTTTGGTGCTAATTTGGTAACGTTAATATTTCCATTCTTCTTCACAAGAATGGAAGAAATCAAAAACTTATATTTTCCCTTACAGGTAAATGGCAGAGGTTGTGTTATGCCCAATGGCTACTAAGCACAAGTACGAGATGGTACAGACATTGATAATGTAAGAGTTGGGATTATGTTTCGGCCATGCTGAGCATTATTGGATATTTGTGTTCTGGGAGACACCTTTACCACTAACACCAGCATCACTAAGAGGTTTGTGCCCCTGTTCGAACTAGAGTAACGTCTCTCAGTCTGTTTCGATCAGTACTGTTTGCCGTTGACACTATGAAGTAGAGCGAATTCAATCTATGTTTGTTTCCCAACATACTCCACTACAGCGGGGCAAATTCATTAAGAACATAAGGAAGAAGGAACACTGCAACAGGCCCTACTGGCTATGCGAGCAGCTCCCAATTCTCCCACCATGACCTTGAGGTCAGACACGTCTCCTTAAGGGAGGAGAGCAGTGCATTCCGACTAGTAGCACAACTAGTCTGGTTCAATCCTCCACACTCACCCACACCCACTCATGTATTTATCCTAATCTTATTTTTAAAACACACAACGACTTAGTGTTATGACGGTCTCGGGAGTTTGTTTCCACTCATCCACAACTCTATAATCAAAAACCAGTGTTTTCCTAAGTTCCTTCCTGAATCTGAACTTTTCCAATTTAAAGCCATTGCTGCGTAGTCCTGTCTACGTTAGATATTTTTAGCCCGCTATTTACAATCCTCTTTATTAATATCTGTTTTCCCATTTATTACCTAATCATATCCCCGTCTAATTCTATGCATTTCTAGAGAGGCAGATTCAAGGCCCTCCAGTCTATCCTCATAGGGAAGATTTCTGATACATGGGATCGACTTTGTCATCCTCCGTTTTGTACGTTTTCCCAGTTCAACTTAAATCCATTTGTAATACGGTGAAACAAAACCGTGCAGCATAATCTAAATGAGGCCTAAACCAAGAAATATAGAACTTGAAAAACAACCTGAGCACTATCTATTATTTATACTTCCTTGCTATGAAGCCAAGGATTCCTGTTAGCTTTAATTGCGTACACTAATGCACTGTTGCCTTGGTTTTAAGACTACTACTAACCAGAACTTCTCAATCTTGTTTTCAACAATCCGTAAATTAAAGATCACATTTTTAATTATTGTGGGCGTGGCTATTTTCCCGTCCAACATATAGAACTCTACAATTTGTCCTATATTAACCTGCATCTGCCACTTCTCCGACCACTGCTCTAAGTCCTCATTAGAATGAATTGGGCGGCCTATTTTGGTGCCCATCCATCAAATTTACTTATTCGCTATTTATTCCCTCATATATGTCGATTTTTTTTTTCATGTAAAGATTGTAAACAACAAAGGCCCCAACACTGACCCCTGTGGAACACCGCTTGTGACGTGCCTGTGCCCCCCATTCTGACTTTCTCCACATTTATGCAAACCTCTGCTGCCTATTTGTCAACCATGCCTCAACCCATGAAAAATTTCTCCTCCTATTCCGTGTGCCTTAGTTTCCTCAATAGCCTCTGTGTGTAACTCTATTGACACCATACTGAAGTTCCCATAAACACAATATCTATTCAGTACCATGTTCTACCACCTCAAATACCTGGTCTATAGTTTTCGAAGCTAAGGAACCTGTCACCCCTGCCTTGTAAAATAGGTATTACATTTGCCAATTTCCCATTTTATCAGGCACTATGCCAGTTTTGCAAGCGATATGTTAAAAGATTTCCTATAGCACCCTTGAAGAACAGTTCATCAGGGCCTGGGGATTTGTAGCTTTAATTTCTCTATTTGTCAGAGGACCATGCACTAGATTACCCAATCGGTGCCATAGTTTATTATCGTCCTGTTCTACCATAATCTAGTATTTCTGGAATTTTTGCTAGTATCTCCCTGGGCAAAAACTGAGAGAAAGTAAGGATTTGAAAATTTTACATATCACCTTACACTGTTCAGTGATCTGACCAAGTTATCTTAAGTGGGCCTATCTTTTCAATAATCTTACTTCTGACATCGTCTCATCGACCTCGGGAGCAGAGGGGGGGGGACGCTTCTACAGGTTCCTTGCACGCCACCTGGTGAGGAAAACATAGCATTAGCACCAAGATGGCGGACCCGACTGTACCGGCGCATAAAATACTTCCTGCTATTGAGCTGGTTAGAGGATCTTTTAAGCAACGCCAACATGAACGTTCTCCTGCCAAGCATTATCAGGGACTGTTATGGCATCCCCCCATGAAGAGCTGTATGGTGTGGCACTGAATGTATGTCAAGGTCTTCGTGAGTTCATAGTGCTGACTTCTACCTACCATCGTCAACGAATTTCAAGAAAGGCGGATGAGCATCAATTCGGCCAGTGGAAGGATGCTTGCATGATGTGTCTAAGTATTTTTACTTGGGTGAAAGGTTAAGGAATGTACCTTTTGAGGCAACAGCATACAGCCTACAAAGGTGTTCAGTGGTTATGGGACTGTACACTCGACGAGCATGGAATGTTGGAGGGACGGCCCTTATGAGGGGAGCCGGAAGGATCCTTACACACAGAAAATGACCCTGAGAGGCCGATCCAACAATTTACATTGCATAACCATAGACACAGGTTTTTGTACACTATGCGGGGCAGAGGAAGACGTGCCGGTTATGTGACTCTTATAGCACATGGTGGCAAAATGCCCCAGAGAACAGGGCCCTAGGCGTCAGGAGACAGCTTCTGTGGATACGCTAGAACCGGGCGGACCGTTATGAGTGTGAAGTGAGGAAAGCAGGGTACAGGCCTATGGAGTGAGTGGTCGACAGGCAAGAGGTGGTTTTGAGGAGACGTGTGTTACACTACAGAGGAAACGGGGGGGGGGAGACCGGAAATCGCTACGGCTGGCAGACAGACCGTTAGGTAGGCAAGAGATCAGCTCAGGACGGGATTTTGATGCTGTGCTGAAGGATTATTTGGAAGAGTCGGAGCATGGTGTGGAAAGTGAATGTTGAGGTCAGGTGATGACAATGTGATGGATGAACAGAAGCAGGTAAGGAAGACTTGAGTGAGGTTCGAAAGGAGAGCAATGTGGTGGTGGCAAAAGGGGGTCCATCAAGAAGGATGTGGTTGCAGAAGAAATGTTGTAGAGGTAGCTGCTCCCGCAAGAGATCAGCCGGGGGCATCAGACATGACGAAGTCCTCACACCCAGCGATCAGAAGGCCTGGAAGATGTGGGCACGAGCTGTGGTAGCAAAGGCAAGTCCGGAGGAGGGGGGGGGCAATGGGAAGCTAGCGGGAAGGGACAGGGAGGGGTTGGAGGGCAGAACGAGGGATGATAGAGACGACCGAGACCCTATGAAAGGAGGACCAAGTAAGCCTAGCGGCACAGGGGTAGCCGCCATTCTTGTAACATTCAGGTGTGTAACTTTCAATGTACACTTGGTCTTAAAACCGAGGTCAAGAAGTGTATGGTTAGCGGTGGGTTTTTGAGGAATTTAGTATTGAGTCTTTTTTTTGTCAGGAACATAACCATAGGTTAGGATGTGAAGTTTTGTTGTTGAAAGTTTATAGTTGTTTACATGTGATGCTTTGACGGTTAAAAGGAGGTGTGGCTGTGGCGTATCCGGGGTGGGGGAGGGGGGGGAGGTTGTCACGGTGTATGGGTTTGGGGGGCCAGGAGTTATTTTGTAGGTGTGTACAAGCCAGCAACTAGAACGCTAGAGTGAAGGTGGAATTTTGTACGCGAGGTTCTGGTATATCACTTTAGGAAGGTTTACCGCTTTTACGTGATTGTGGGGATTGGAATTGTGTTCCCCATTAAGGAAATGGTGATGTGGTTTCCGAGGGGGGCGGGTTGTGTTTTTGGGGGTTCTGCGCGATGTTTAGCGAGAAGTTGGTGGTAGATTGTTGGTGGGAAGTAGGGGATAAGGATGGAGCAACACTTTTCATTGTAGGGAAATGAGGCACGGTTAATCGGATTTATGTTAGGCAGGGCATAGGGTGTCTGGAGAGGGTGAGGACTATGATGTGGGTATTTCTCTGATCAATTCGTACAGTTATAGCAGAATTGAGGGTAGATGGCATAGTGAGAGTTTTATTGCAGGATACTAGGAAATAAATGTGGGCTACAATAGGCCGAGGGTGACCCTACAGGGTGAAGATTGGTGGAAATCCTCTTGGGCGCCTAGGATATGGAAATGGATTTGCTGGATTGGTGGAAATGAGGGCTAAAGTTTGAAATCGCGAATTTTTAAAAGTACGGGGTAAGGAGATGCGAGGTGGAGCTATGGCCTTCAAAATATCTTGAGGGTCAGTTAAATGACTGTTTATGCAGAGGAACGGGGTGGGGCGGAGTGAGGACAGGAACGTTTGCGAAATGGTTGTGCGGAAATTCACAATGAACACTTTGAGGCAATTCGAGTTAGGGCAGGGACTGGAGCAGGTTTTACGGGGGGATCGGCCATCGGGTTTTTGTATTAAGGAGGTTAAAGGAACGGCAGGCGAAAGACCACCTTGGCGTAAATTGAGGCAGTACAGGGGGTGGGTGGCTTTGAGGAGTCAAGGCCTATCCACCAACGGAAATATTAGTTTGTAAGCGATTTGGTTTAGGTAAGTGGAGGAGTTGGCGGGGAGTGAGTACGGGACGGTTTGGGGACGAAGGGTTTAATAGTGTATTAAGTGAGCAGGAACCAGTGACAGAATCGAGGGTAGTATTAATGTAGCGGCGGTGGAGGAGGCAGTTTTTGGATTTGCCAGGGTAAAACCCCAGGCTAACGGAATTACCAAACATTTTTATAGGTAACATTGGGGGAGTGTACGGCATTGTCTGATGGGGTTTTGAATTTATGTTTAATTATGGGAGATGGGGAAATCCACAAAGAACGGGTGTCACGGTTTAGTGCCCAAAACGAAGGAATGCCGAGTTTTTTGAATGATTACTCTGTGACGATTTACTTAATGTCCCGGATAACAACATTTTTGCTAAGGTTTTGGCAACAGAATGAGTAAAGTGTTGGGTTTAGTGTTACATAGTGACAGTGGGGAATTCCGGGAAGAAGGATGAGGGATGGACATGGTTTGATTAGGGATTTTCTGAGAGAAGTACTAAGGGGAATACAAAGGTTTTAGATTGGGTGAATGCTTTAATGAATGCGGTGACACAGATTTCTTAGGGGTTTGCTTAAGAGCTGGGGTTTTCGGGAGGGGGTAGTGATGTGGGTGAACCACCCTGTAGATGGGGCAGAGGTGAGGTACAGGTCATGGGAGGTTGGTGAAAGTGTACCAATGGAGAGGAGGTTTTGAGGCAAGGCTGTCCACGATGACAACAGCTGCTCTTTGCGTGTGTCGAATCCTTTTAATGATCTGTTGCGAGGGTAATGAACATCAGGAGATGGAAGGGGGGTGCACAGGGGGCATCGTTGGGTATGTGGATGATACGACTGTTTTGCTAAGGGGTAAAGGAGGAGTTACGGAGGGTGGGGTAGAGTGATATCAGATGTTTGGTATGAATACCGAATGAGAGTTAATACGGTGAAATCAAAGTACTAGAGGTCGGTAATTGATAGGGGGGGGCATGGGGATGGGGTTGAATGACATATGGGTTGACAGAATCAAGTATGTGGGATATTGTATTTGGCGGAAAGTGCAGGCATGCAGAAGGGTAAATATCGGAGTCTGACACGGTACGGTTTTAAGAGCTAGAGGGTTTAAGTGCGAGGGGATTAGCTTACATCCTGAGGGTAGTGGTGGTAAATTCACTTGTCTATACAAGGTATGGGGGGAGGCAGAGGTTATTCCCTAGAGTACGAGATAATGATTGGACATGCAGAGGAGGTGCTGAAGTTTGTGGTGGGGGATTTTCAGGAGGGCATGGTTCAGTAAGGAGGTAGTATGACGGATGTTCGGAGAGGGGGTTTTAGGTTTGTGCCTTTCGGACCTGAGAGAACTGGCTGTATCAATCAAGTGGGAGTAAAAGGGACGGGGGTGTGAGGGGCGCAAAGTAGGAATAGTTATGGAGAGCACGTAAATGGAGGCGTGGGAAGGAATTGAGGGTTTGTGAAGATATGTTAGAAATTTATTGACAGTGCAACAGGTGGATAAAAATCAAAGTGAAACGGTATTGTGAGGGTATGAAAGGTCAAGGAATAATGCAAAGGGGTAGCCGTGTATCCAACGTATGATTGGGGGGTTATTTGGAAAGATTAGTAAGCTTCGGATACCGTCTAGAGTATAGATAGTAATATAGGTTTATCATGGGGATCTGGATTCCAAGAGGGGGTATCGTTGTATGGGGTTGGAAGAGGCTTTTTGTCAGTTTGTGGTGAGTTGAACCGGCGTTCATGTGGTCTTTTTTTGTACCTCCTTGGAGGGGGTGAATCATGGATGGGTGGGGTTATAGACTGTTGGGGGGGGGGTCGTTTGCCGCTTTTTAAGGGCTTTAACTACGAGATGTAAGGGGAGTGCCAGGGAGTGTTGGAAGGGCTATCATGTATATCCTAGTGGATTATCTGGACCATTTCATGGGGAAAGCGGGGATTAAGGTGATAGAGGAAAAAAGCGTGGCGGCCAGATTCTATAGGACGAAGTTGAGGAATAAGTTGGTTTTAAGGGGCGTTCTTGGGAAAAAAGTTCCCGGAAGGTTATAGGAATCTTCACTGTGGTTCCCTTAGGCGGGGTTCCCTGAGGATGTACAAAGGAGTGGTCCCTTATGGGGGGATGTCCCTAGGGGGGGTTGTTTTTGTTTTATCTGGAACTGATGTAGTGTGTAAAGGAAGGTAGTGAGAAATTAGGTATGGATGGTACGCCCATGTTTCACGAGAATTTGTCCTAAAGGAGATATAAGTTGGATTCCCAGGGTACATTTCTAAGCCAGAAGTGTTAAGTTCACTGGGTTTAAAATTTTCCTTAAAGCCAGGATTACCGGCCCCTTAGGATCTCGTTTTTAAGTAATTTAGATTGGCACCGTTGCGGTATCAACACAACATTTTCTGAGATACTGTCAGTTCTTTTGGGACTGGCCCATTACACAGCCCTTCTCCTTATAACTACTCTAGTCTTATTTTATCCTCGGGTTCTTTTTAAATAATTTACATAGCCCTAGTATTGTACCGCTAATTGTGGCAATTTGGTATTATCTTGCATTTGAGTGAAGAAACTTCACTATATGCAATGTTTTAGAATTTTTGTTAATTCATAGTTAACATTAATATTTGATATCATATGGTGTGTATATCTTCTACTTATTACAGTTAAGGTTGTATAGAATGTAAAGTTTCATATCTGTTTAGTCCTGTAAATTTTGTGTCTTTGTGTCTTGATCATGCACTATCCTACCAACTTTAGGCTTTGATGAGTCAGGGGTAAAAATTGAACCACTCATTAGGATAATTAATGTATGTTATTTAGAACGGGGACTGAACATACGGGGAGGGGGGGGTAGAAGAGTCAGCTGTGTCTGCACTGGCATAATGATTATTATAAAAGGAAGGTTTATCGGTTTATGTATAGGTTAGGTTTTGTATAATGGTTTGGTTTAATGGAATAGTTGTGGTTAGTATAGGTTGTGGGTATGAATATGGTTGTGGGGTTAGGTATAAGGTTGTGGTTATTATATGTTTGTGGGTTATGTATATTTGTTATAAGCCTTTGAATCTAGGTGTTCTTAAATGTACCGCGATTGGTGTACTAAGAGGTTTTGTAATATCTAGTAATGGGGGTTTAATTTTTATACTATATCATTATTGTATTATGCTCTGTTTAAATAAAAATAATCAAAAAAAAACTGCCAAGGGCGCACATTGGTCAGACAGAATGTAGATGAATGGTCAATCGTACGCACATATGCTGTATTTCTATTTGATGACCTGACCACAATCGACTCAAGCCTGAGGGACTGATTACCTCAAACTACTCCTGTACTTCTAGAAATAAATATTATTAAAATGCAATTAAGAGATCATTTTGCAGGAAGTAAGGTAGTTTGAAAACATATTTAGCAAAATGAGATGCAAAACAATTATTCTCAACTAAAGAAGAATATAGTGTTAGGTAAATGAATGGCAAATGGACACAGATGCATCTAATTGACATTTTATGGCGGAAACGTTTCGCTTTACAGGAGTGTTACGAGTATGGCCATACCCGTTATATTTTATAATAGGATATGCCCCTTTATTTTATAATACATGTATATATGTTAAGGCAAATATTAATGCTAATATTGTACGTATTATATTATATTTTGTTAGGCTTAAATATTCTTAATATTGTCATGTAGTGGGAAACCACTAGTGTAAGTACCGGTTAGCACTTCCATACTTAAGTCTCCCCGTCATCACTTGACCAACGTGACGTCGGCTTACCACTCCAGTGGTACCGGCAGTAGGATCACTGCACATGCTCAGAGAAGGTTCACAGCCTTGCTCAGAGTAGTGTTCACCCTCCTTGCTCTGAGAAAGGTTCACAAACACTTAGACTCAGAGTAGGTTCAACCACCCTTGCTCTGGGTAGGTTTCACAAACACTTGCTCAGAGTAGGTTCACAACACTTGCTCAGAGTAGTTCACCACCCTTGCTTTCTGGTAGTTTTATCACAAACACTATGCTCAGAGTAGGTTCACCCACCCTTGCCCTGGTATGTTTCACAACACTTGCTCAAAGTAGGTTCACCACCCTTGCTCTGGGTAGGTTCACAACACTTGCTCCGAGTAGGTTCACCACCCTTGCTCTGGGGTATTTCACAACACTTGCTCAGATGGTTTACACCCTTGCTCTGGGTAGGTTCACAACACTTCTCAGAGTAGGGTTTCACCACCACTTGCTCTGGGTAGGTCAAAACACTTTGCTCAGAGTAGGTTCACTCACCAACCTTGCTCTGGGTAGTTCACAACACTTGCTCAGAGTAGGTTCCCCCACCCTTGCTCTGGGTAGTTCACAAACACTGCTCAGAGTAGGTTCACTCAACGTCTGCGCAGAGTAGTCACCACCCTTGCTCAGGGTAGTTCACAACACTTGCGCAGAGTAGGTTCACCACCCCTGCACTGGGTAGGTTCACAACACTTGCTCAGAGTAGGTCACCACCCTTGCTCTGGGTAGGTCCACAACACTTGCTTCAGAGTAGTTCACCCCCCTTGCTCTGGGTAGGTCCACAACACTTGCTCAGAGTAGGTTCACCCTACCCTTGCTCTGGGTAGTTCAACAACACTTGCTCAGAGATGGGGTTCACAACACTTGCACAGAGTAGGTTCACCACCCTTGCTCTGGGTAGGTTTCACAACACTTGCTCAGACAAAGTAGGGTCACCTCCCTTGCTCTGGGTAGGTTCCAAACTCTTGCTCAGAGTAGTCACCACCCTCGCTCTGGGGTAGGTTCACAACACTTGCCAGAGTAGTTCACACAACCCTTGCTCTGGGTAGGTTCACAACACTTGCTCAGAGTAGGTTCACCACCCTTGCTCTGGGTAGGTTCACAACACTTGCTCAGAGTAGGTTCACCACCCTTGCTCTGGGTAGGTTCACAACACTTGCTCAGAGCAGGTTCACAACACTTGCTCAGAGTAGGTTCACCACCCTTGCTCTGGGTAGGTTCCAAACACTTGCCAAGTAGGTTCACCACCACTTTGCTCTGGTAGGTATCAACAACACTTGCTCAGAAGTGGTTTCACCACCCTTGCTCTGGGTAGGTTCACAACACTTGCTCAGAGTAGGTTCACAACACTTGCTCAGAGTAGGTTCACCACCCTTGCTCTGGGTAGGTTCACAACACTTAGCTCAATAGGATCACCCACCCTTGCTCTGGGTAGGTTCACAACCTTTGCTCAGAGTAGTTCACCACCCATGCGCTGGGTAGGTTCACAACACTTTGCTCGAGTAAGGTTTCACCACCCTTGCCTCTTGGGTAGGTTCACACAACACTGTGCGCATAGTAGGTTCACAACACTTGCTCAGAGTAGGTTCACCACCCTGCTCTGGTAGGTTCACAACATTCACAACACTTGCCAGAGTAGGTCCACCACCCTTGCTCTGGGTAGTTCACAAACACTTGCTCAGAGTAGGTTCACCACCCTTGCTCTGGGTAGGTTCACAACACTTGCTCCAAGTAGGTTTCACCCACCCTTGCTCTGGTAGGTTCATCCAACACTTGCTCAAGTAGGTTCACCACCCTTGCTCTGGGTAGGTTCACCAACACTTGCCAGAGTAGGTTCACCCCCTTGCTCTGGTAGGTTCACAACACTTGCTCAGAGCGGTTCTCAACATGCTCAGAGTAGGTTCACCACCCTTGCTCTGGGTAGTTCACAAACACTTGCTCAGAGTAAGTTCACCACCCTTGCTCTGGGTAGGTTCACAACACTTTCTCAGAGTAGGTTTCACCAACCCTTGCTCTGGGTAGGTTCACGAACACCTTGGCTCAGAGTAGTTCACAACACAACACTTTGCTCAGAGTAGGTTCACCTACCCTTGCCTCTGGTAGGTTCACAACACATGCTCAAGTAGGTTCACCACCCTTTCCTGGGTAGGTTCACAAACACTTGCTCAGAGTAGGTTCACCACCCCTTGCTCTGGGTATTCACAACACTTGCTCAGAGTAGGTTCACGACAGCCTTGCTCTGGGTAGTTCACAACACATGCTCAGAGTAGGATCACACCTTGCTCTGGGTAGGTTCACAACACTTGCTCAGAGTAAAGGTTTCACAACACATTGCTCAGAGTAGGTATCCCCACCCTTGCTCTGGTAGGTTCACAACAACATTGCTGCAGAGTAGGTTCACCACCCTTGCTCTGGGTAGGTTCACACACTTTGCTCAGAGAGTAGGTTCACCACCCTTGCTCTGGGTAGGTTCAACAACACTGTCTCAGAGTAGGATTCACCACCCTTGCTCTGGTAGGTTCCATCAACACTTGCTCAGAGTAAGGTTCACCACCCTTGCTCTGGTAGTTCACACACTTGCATAGAGTAGGTTACCACACCCTTGCTATTTTCTGGGTAGTTCACAACACTGCTCTCAGAGTAGTTTCACAACACTTGCTCAGAGTAGTTCACCACCCTTCTCCTGGGTAGGTTCACAACACTTGCTCAGAGTAGGTCACCACCCTGCTCTGGGTAGGTTCAAAACACTTGCCTCAGAGTAGGTTCACCACCCTTGCTCTGGGTAGGTTCCACCACTGCTCAGAGTAGGTTCACACGCCCCCTGCCTGGGTAGTTCACAACACTTGCTCAAGTAGGTTCCACCACCCTTGCTCTGGGTAGGTTCACACATCATGCTCAGAGTAGGTTCACCACCCTTGCTCTGGGTAGGTTCACAACAGCTTGCTCAGAGTAGGTTATCACCCACCCTTGCTCTGGGTAGGTTCACAACACTAGCCAGAGTAGGTTTCACCACCCTTGCTCTGGTTAGGTTTTCACAACACTGCTCAGAGTAGGTTCACAAACACTTGCTCAGAGTAGGTTTTACACCACCCTTGCTTCTGGGGTAGGTTCACAACACTTGCTCAGAGTAGGTTCACAACCCTTGCTCTGGGTAGGTTCAAAACACTTGCTCAGAGTAGGTTCACCACCCTTGCTCTGGGTAGGTTCACAACACTTGCTCAGAGTAGGTTCACCACCCTTGTTAGGTAAGACACATATGCAACAGTTAGACAAACTTTAGTATCCGGAACGTTTCGCCTACACAGTAGGCTTCTTCACAGTCGAATCCTATAAGTAGGCAGGAACAGTAGAGATGTGAAACGATGTAATCAGCATCCATCACCCTTAAAGAGTCGTAGAATTTGAGGTTGTCATCCCTTTCGGCCTGGAGAAGTTTTCAGTTCCCATAGTCCAGGAACTATCAGAAATCAAGCGACAGTGCGGAGAACTTAAATACTGTCGGACGGAGATGCAGAGTAAGTAGTAATTGTAGTAGTAGGAGTAGTAGTATGGAGATTAAACCACTGAAAGGACAATGTCCCTCTCAGATCCAACACTTTCTCCTTGAAAAGCTTTTCCAAAGTGTTTTCTGTACCATGATGCCACGTAGGGGTCAAGAGCTAGAGGTGTGTTTTTGCACCACCGTTAAACGCCTCTGGTGTGTGTCTCTCGTCATGTAAGCGCATTCTATACGAATCACGTGTAGGCAGAGGACCAGCAGCAAAGACGAACATCAACCAATCCTCTACTCTCCACTCACCATCAACCTCATTCTTCACCAAGTCGGTACAGCGATAATAATTTTTTTTTTTTTCCATAAGACATTTGCGATGTTGAGGACATATCTTTTGTGTTTCCAGTGATTTTTCTCGTTTATGACATTCAGTGCCTCTTGAAGCCGACTCATGTTTATCATGTACTGATTGCATAATTTATTTTATCTCCTTAATTCAGTTGTTAAATTTCGTGCATTATCTTATGTCTGTTGTGTTGTGGTCCTTTTTATACATTCATGACGTAAAGTAACTAGTGTTTTTCATTTGTTTGTATGTGCAAACATATGAGCAGTATAGTACATGTTTTTACCCTTCAGAGCGCCTAGTGTTCTCATATATTCCAGGAAGTATTTCAGAAATTTTCACTTCATATTCTGCATCACAACTCTGTGTTTGCCTGGTTATATTTTTTTTTCTTCCCAGCATTTTGTGTATTTTTGTTTTGTTTTTCCTGTGGTGTTGAAACATTCTTAAGTTCATATTCTTCAATTAGCCAGTGTCTAATTGTCTTATTGTCCACAGACAATAGTGGCCAATATGGAAATAAGACAAATTAGACACTGGCTAAATGGCTTTTAACGGTGGTGCAAAAACACACTCTAGCTCTTGACCCCCTACGTGGCATCTTGGTACAGAAAACACCTTGGACAAGCTTTTCAAGTGAGAAGTTGTTGGATCTGAGAGGGACATGACCTTTCAGTGGTTTACATTCTCACTATACTATACTACTACTACTACCCTGCACCTCTCCTTCCGCAACAGTATTTTTAGTCTCCGCACTGTCGCCCTTGATCTTCAGAAAGTTCCTGACCCTAGTATGAAACAGAACTCTTCCCAGCCGAGGGACTCTGACAACCTCAAATATGCCGACTTTAAGGTGATGGACTGATTACATCGTCTATCACCTCCTCTACTGTTCTGCCTACGTTCTGTATTCGACTGAAGAAGCCTACTGTGTAGGCGAAACGTTTCGGAATAAATTTCTAACTGTTAGCAATGTCTTACCTAACAACCAGTCGGTATAGTAAACCATTTTGTTTTGGATGTTCATCTTCACCACCCTTCTCTGGCGTAGGTTCACAACACTTGCATCAGAGTAGGTTCCCACCCTTTGCCCTGGGTAGGGTTTTCACAACACATGCTCAGAGTAGGTTCACCACCCTGCCTGGGTAGGTTCACAACACTTGCTCAGAGTAGGTTCACCACCCTTGCTCTGGTAGGTTCTTCACAACACTTCCAGAGTAGGTTTCCACACACATTCTCGGTTTGTTCATACTTTTTCTGAGTACATTCAGACACTCAACCTGAATACCTTCCCTCCCCCGCCTCTAGAAGATTACTTAGTCCCAGTCAACGGGTACTTTATGTATAAAACACAAGAGAGAACCCCTTTGTATCATATACTAAGTTTATATGGATTCTTGTATAATAAAGATCACTTTTTATTTAGTCGGATCAGTCACCTAAGAAAATCCCCCGTAAAATAAATTGGACTTGTGGTC
>NW_026507592.1:0-17098 GCF_026875155.1 Cherax quadricarinatus
TCCCTAGGACCTTTGCTGCTCTTGGTATATGTGAATTACATAAGGGAAAGGATAGACTCAGAGTGTCCTTGTTTGGGGACGATGTAAAGTTAATAGAAGAATAAAATCGGATGAGGATCAGGCAGGACTACAAAGAGACCTGGACAGGCTACAAGCCTGGTCCAGCAACTGGCTCCTTGAATTTAACCCCGCCAAATGCAAAGTCATGAAGATTGGGGAGGGACAAAGAAGACCGCAGACACAATATAGTTTAGATGGCCAAAGTCTGCAAACCTCACTCAAGGAAAAAGATCTGGGGATGAGTATAACACCGAGCATATCTACTGAGGTACACATCAATCAGATAACTGCTGCAGCATACGGGCGCCTGGCAAACCTACAGATAGCGTTCCGATACCTCAGTTAGGATTCGTTCAAGACTCTGTATACCATTTACGTCAGGCCCATACTGGAGTATGCAGCACCAGTTTGGAATCCACACCTAGTCAAGCACGTCAAGAAATTAGAGAAAGTGCAAAGGTTTGCAACAAGACTAGTACCAGAGCTACGGGGATTGTCCTACGAAGAAAGGTTGAGGGAAATCGGCCTGACGACACTGAGGCCAGAAGGGTCAGGGGAGACATGATAACAACATATAAAATACTGCCAGAATGGACGAGGTGGACAAAGACGGATGTTCCAGAGATGGGACACAGACACAAGAGGTCACGATTGGAAGTTGAAGTCTCAGATTAATCAAAGGTATGTTAGGAAGTATTTCTTCAGTCATAGAGTAGTCAAGCCGTGGAATAGCCTAGAAAGTGAAGTAGTGGAGGCGGGAACCATACATAGTTTTAAGCGAGGTATGATAAAGCTCATGGAGCAGGGAGAGAGAGGACCTAGTAGCAATTATACACCTGGAAAATCCTAGAGGGACTAGTACCGAACTTGCACACGAAAATCACTCACTACGAAAGCAAAAGACTTGGCAGACGATGCACCATCCCCCCAATGAAAAGCAGGGGTGTCACTAGCACGTTAAGAGACCATACAATAAGTGTCAGGGGCCCGAGACTGTTCAACTGCCTCCCAGCATACATAAGGGGGATTACCAACAGACCCCTGGCAGTCTTCAAGCTGGCACTGGACAAGCACCTAAAGTCAGTTCCTGATCAGCCGGGCTGTGGCTCGTACGTTGGTTTGCGTGCGGCCAGCAGCAACAGCCTGGTTGATCAGGCTCTGATCCACCAGGAGGCCTGGTCACAGACCGGGCCGCGGGGGCGTTGACCCCCGGAACTCTCTCCAGGTAAACTCCAGGTAATCAGTGAAGAGGCGGGGCCAGGAGCTATGACTCGACCCCTGCAACCACAAATAGGTGAGTACAAATAGGTGAGTACACTGACACGAACATGAAAGAACTTGACAGATTTATCAGATGTCTAGACAATCATAATGTAAAGGATTGTCATACCAAATTGAACAGTTGCTATCAATGCAACAAGGGAAGGCACCATACAGTTATGTGCAGGGTTGTATGTAATTCTTATAATAATGGTGACAATAATGATAATGTTAATAACCCTGACACTACAGTGGCTGATGTAAAGGTTGCAGCTAATGGCAACTAATGATGCCTAGCTGAGGTAGCCTTGCCGGTGTTGGATGTAATAATTCAGGATAAAGGGCATAAATCCAAAACCATGCAGCGTCACTCTCCTCAACGCTGGTACGGGCCATGTAATATATGGCAGACTACCGCATAGTAATAATGCCTAGAGGAAGTAGTGAATACAGTCACGGTGTCTTACTCATAAAGGTCAACCCAGTACAAGTATTCTTCTATCGAGGATGATGTTGAACCAGTCTAATTTGTGGAAGCTGGACAACATAGGGATTAATATAAATGAGGAAAGTCCAGATGATTCCTTAACTCAGGAACAATACCTGAAGGATGTTAAATTTGACTCTGGACATTACTGGGTGCGACTTCCGTGGAAGCTAAACCGTCCAGAATTATCTACTAATTATAGGATGGGGTATGGACAGTTAATGGGCCCAGCTCTGTGAACTGAGCAAGACACCAGAATTGTTGACTGCTTATAATGATATAATTAATAAACAGTTAAATAATAAATTGTTCTTACTTCAGGCGACGATAAATGCACGCCTTAAGTGCACAGGTGATCCACTGAGCTAAGTAATTGGGTAAATAATGTTATGTGGACAATTTCCGGGTGTGACGTCAACTGAAGAGGAACTAATGAGGATATGTGAAGGGGTTAATGAAATAATGCAAGGTGCAAGGATGCCCATGAGGGAATGGAACAGTAATTAGTGCATTTTGAGGGATCAATAAATATGGATAGCCCTGGAGTTGAAGTGCCTATATGAAGTAATGTGCTGGGGCTGACTTGGGATACTGAGAGATACTTGTTTATTCTCTATAAAGATTACAATGTTGAATTTACAGAATTTGGTTGTTGTGTGGTTTACATGTAGTTAAATAATGATTACAGAGTGTACCACTAGAACGCCTAGCATGGCTAGGCATTTCGGGCAGACTTAGTTTAATTCTTTATTTTAAAATATTTCAAATTATGAGGTAAGTTGGTATTATGGCTAAGTGACTAAATACTAGTTTGTGAGTTTAGCAATGTGAATGTTTTTGTTTTGGCACAGTACATAGTTTCAGTATTGGAGTATCATAGGATTCATTATTTTAAGATTGAGATTAATATTTCTGTTTATGGTCAAATGGGTGAGTGAGTGTAAGTGTGAACCACCAGGTGGTATTCGTGTAGTTAGTTGATGGGGTTTATCAGGGAGATAAGATGTTTTCTAATGGTAGCTTTGGAGGTGATGAATGTGTCTGCAGTTCTAGAGTTCTCAGGTAGGGTGTTCCAGATTTTAGGGCCTTTGACATACATGAATTTTTGTAAAGGTTTAGTCGGACATGGGGAATGTCGTAGAGATGTTTGTGTCTGGTGTTATGCCTGTGGGTTCTGTCACAACTATCAAGAAAGCATTTTAGGTCAAGGTTGATATTGGAGTTTAAGGTCCTGTAGATGTAGATTGCACAGTAGTAAGTGTGGATGTACTGAACAGGGAGTAATTTTAGACCTATGAAGAGTGGGGGGGTGTGTGCCAGGGATGGGATTTAGTGATTATTCTTACTGCAGCTTTTTGTTGGGTTATTATTGACTTTAGGTGTGTTGCTGCAGTTGATCTCTAAGCACAAATAGCATAGGTGAAGTATGGACAAATAAGTGAGTGGTATAGTGTGGGGAAGGGCATTTTGCGGCACGTAGTATCGTATCTTGGAGAGGATCCCAACTGTTTTGGATACTTTTTTGGTTATGTGTTGGATTTTTGGTGCTGAAATTCAGGTTGTTGTCAAGGTATAGGCCTAGGAATTTGCCCTCATTATGTCTGGTAATTAGAGTGTTGTCGATCTTAATGTTAATTTGTGCATCTCCTGCTCTGCTACCAAACATAATATAGTAGGTTTTGTCAGTGTTAAGTGTAAGTTTATTGGCTGTCATCCAAGTCGATATTTTGAATCAGGCCTCCTCTTTAAACAATGGTGTTGAGGGTGGCAAGGGATTAGGATGAGCGATAGACATAAGTCGTTGTTGTCAGCAAAGAGAATGGGTTTCAGGTGTTGGGCTACGTTTGGAAGATAACATTGATGTATATGAGGAAGTGCGAGGACAAGGACACTTCCCTGTGGAACTCAGTATCAAGTGGCGTGTTGTTGATGCTGTGTTTATATGGTAAATTACTGATACCTATTTGTAAGGTAAGATTGAAATAGCAAGCGCATGGCTCTTATACTGTAATGGTTCAAGTTTGTGGAGTTGATGTCGGTGGTCTACAGTGTCAAAAGCTTTTCTTAGGACACTAAAAATTCCAGTGGATATTCATTGTAATAAATTTGGAGAATTACCGACAATATGTAAAGACTGTTGCTATAACTTAATTGCCAGGCATACATCTAAAGGGGACAAAAAAGATACAACACATCAGGGCCATGGGAAACCTGGGTAAGCCACAGCCACTCCCTGTGGGTGAGGTTTTGTAGTTCCAGGAAGGAAAAAAACTGGCAGGAAATGGCAGAAATCGTACACCAATTCCAGTCATTCCTGGAGGAAACCACAGTCGATGGCCCTCACTCCAAACCAATCAGATACAGATACAAAGGCCGGAAAAAAAATCCCCCCAGTAACCAACAATTCCACCAGCGAACCATCTTCTTTGCAACTATACAGGGTCTAAAGCCAGCAAAAACACCAAAATACTTTCTCGTGGATGCTTGCAGAGGGCACAGGCAATGTTCGCGGCTTCACTGAGACCCACATAAAGGATCACGTGGACAAACGAAATATGGATCCCGGTTACAACCATACAGATGTGACAGAAGGTGTACAGGCGCAAAAGGTGGCGGGGTTTGGTGTACATTGAAGAGTCACTTGTTGGCACGAACTGCTTAATGCCTCAAATGATGTACGTGGAAGTTTAGGCAGTAAAGGTCGAGAAACAATACCTAGTCTTTGTGGTAGTCTAAAGCCCTCCGGATGCAACATCCCAGCCAATTCAGGAAACAGCTGTTAAAAATTGTCCACTGGTAGAAAATCTTCCAGCTCCTGCACCCCCAACATCTTGCTCCTGGGGGGATTCAACTTAAGGGCACTAAAATGAGAAAATATCTCATATATATATTGTTGCAGAAATAACACAAGGAGGCTGCTTGATGAAACTCACACTCACATGAGCTTATTACATTTGCACAAAATTCAATTTAAACCAGCAAATATAGAGCTACTAGGACGGGAGGGAATACACTAGACCTTCATCTTCACTAACATGCATGTTCTGATAAGGAAAAGGTCACCATATCAAAAACATATACTCAGATAACAACATAATTGAGGTGATAGGACAATAGCATGTATGCGTGGAGCCCCAGGACGCAAAATGAGGGGACTGCGAGGGAGCATTTCACCAAATTCAACTTCAATACAAAAACATACAAGTGGGACCAAGTAAACCAAGTCCTAACCGATATAAGCTGGGAGATATACTAAGAACACAGACCAAACTTTTGCCTAGAACAGATTAACTCGGGGCACTCGATGTATGACAAGGCTTATTTCCTCTAAGAACAAGGAGGAGTAGGATTGTAAATAGAAAAGGAGACAGGCGCTCCCCTTTACAGGCGCGGAAAAGAAATAACAGAGCGGCTAAGAGGATCAATATATCTGAAATGCGCAGGGAGACATGGTCAGAGAAATAGCAAGCATCGAACTTAAGCTAAAAGAATCTTTAGGAGGGTCAGGATCGCGGGAAGAACTAAAGCATAATGAAATTCGAAAGAAAACCCAAGTATTTCTTTTCCGACGCCAAAATTCCAAAATCGAGAAACAACGGCCTCCAGTATTGGGCCCTATTAAACAAGATGGGTCCTACACAGATGACAGCAAGGAAATGAGTGAGCTACTCAAGTAAATTGTGACACGGTTTTTATGCAAAGCCGCTAAACCAGGGATGGAGTCGAAGATCAAAATGAATTTTTTATGAAAGGTGAGCCCCAAAATTTGAATTAACACATGCCTATCGATGTTATCTGACGCCAAATGACTTCGAAAAGGCTATAAATGACATGCCCATGCACTCGGCCCCATGTCAGACTATGGAACTCCTGTGTTCATCAAGGAACTGCAAGAAGGCCCTATACGGGCCTTTTTCCATCCTATGGAGAGGGAGCATGACACGGGGGTCGTCCCTCAGTTACTAAATAACAACAGCATAGCCCCACTCCACACAGGGGGCAGTAAAAGCAACTCGCAAGAACTACAGACCATAGCACTACATCCCATATCATAAAAATCTTTGAAAGGGTCCTAAGGAAGCAAGATCACCACCCATCTCGATACCCATCAGTTACACAACCCAGGGGCAACATGGGTTTAGAAACAGGTCGCCTTGTCAGTCTCAACTACCTGGATCACTCCGGACAAGGTCCTAAATGCACTAGAAGACAAAAAGAATGGCAGATGTAATATATACAGACTTTGCAACAAGCCTCGACAACTGTGACCATGGCGTATTAGCGCACAAAATGCGCGCTAAAAGGATTAACAGGAAAAGTCGGTCGATGGATCTATAATTTCCTCACTACTGAACACAGAGAGTATGGTCGCCAACGAGTAAAGTCCGAGGCAGCTACGGTGAAAATGCTCTGTTGCACAAGCACAGTACTAGCTCCCATCTTGTTTCCTTCATCCTCAAATCCCGACTAGACAAGGATGTCAAGCCACAGGCCGTGTCTTCCTTTGCAGATGACACCCGAATCTGCATGACAGTGTCTTTCCATTGCAGACACTTGCAAGGCTCCAGGAGGGAAATCAACAAATCTTTCAGTGGGCTTCAGAAAACAATATGAAGTTCAAACGATGAGAAAATTTCAATTACTCAGATATGGAAACATGAGGAAATTAAATCTTCATCAGAGTACAAAACAAATTCTGGCACAAATAGAGCGAAAACACCAACGGCAAAGACCTGGGGAGTGTTCATGTACGGAGGATCTCACCTTCAAGGACCATAACATTGTTCAATCGCATCTGCTAGAAAATGACAGGATGGAGAATGAGAAACCTTCAAAATAGGAGGCCAAGCCCATGATGACTCTCTTCAGGTCTCTTGTTTATCTAGGCTGGAATTGCTGCACTTAACAGCACCTTTCAAGGCAAGGTGAAATGCCGACCTAGAAAAATGTACAGAGAACTTTCATGGCGGATTAACGGAGATAAAACACCTCAATTTCTGGGAGCGCGAGAGGTTTCTAAACCTGTATTCCCTGGAACGCCGGACGGAGAGATACATGATTATATACCACCTGGAAAAATCTAGAGGGGACTAGTACGAACTGGCCACACGAAAAATTCTCTCACTACGAAAGCAAAAGATTTGGCAGACGATGTTTTTTGTTTTAATTTTTTTTACACCCATCCCCCAATGAAAAGCAGGGGTGTCACGAGCACGTTTAGAGACCTTAACAATAAGTGTCGGGGCACGAAGGGGTGGGTTGGTAAAACTGTTAACTGCCTCCAGCACACATAAGGGGGCTACCAACAGACCCTGGCAGTCTCAAGATGGCACTGGACAAGCACTAAAAGTCAGTTCCTGTTCAGCCGGGCTGTGGCTCGTTACGTTGGTTTGCGTGCAGTGCAGCAACAGCCTGGTTGTTCAGGCGCTGATCCTCCAGGAGGCCTGGTCTCAGACGGGCCGCGGGGGCGTTGAACCCCGAAACTCTCTCCAGGTAAACTCTCCAGTAATCACAGTTTACAACCTATGTGAAATTTATTGTGGCAAACGTTTTATTTTTTTTTCGCTCTCCAGGAGCTTTATCAAGCCCATTACAAACAATCATGGACACAGAGGGTATATAACGGCCAGTGTGAGGTGTTAATTACTAGTGAGGTACCATTCGATGTTCACTAGTGGTGGTTAGTTAGTGGTAAGTATAGTAGTAGTAGTAAGTAGTAGTTAGTAGTAGTAGTTTAGTGTACTACTACTACTACTACTACTGCCACTAGTGAACTTCGAAAATGGTTAACCTCACTAGGTGTTACACCTCATCTTGAGCCTTTATATAACCCTCTGTGTCCCATGTATTGTTTGTAATGGCTTGATTTATAAAGCCCTGAGAGCGAAACGTTGCCACTATAAAGTCACTTTAGTTGCACTTGTGTCCTTTTACTTTGGATATTCCTTATTTTCACAATGCCTGTAAAGCAGATCTAGCATTTTTATGATTGCCTCGTTAGTTTACTGGAGACCTGGAGAGAGGTTCCGGGGGTCAGCGCCCCGCGGCCAGGTCTGTGACAGCCTCCTGGTGTATCAGTGGCATGATTCAACCAGCTGTTGTGCTGGCTGCACGCAAACCAACGTACGAGCCACAGCCCGGCTGATCAGGAACTGATTTATGTGCTCAGTCCAGTGCAGCTTGAGACTGCCAGGGGGTCTGTGGTAATCCCCCTTATGTGTGCTGGGAGGCAGTGAACAGTCTCGGGCCCCTGACTCTTATTGTATGGTCTCAGACGTGTAGTGGACACCCCCTGTTTTTTTGGGGGGATTGGGCATCGTCTGCCAAGTCTTTGCTTTCGTAGTGAGTATTTTCGTGAACTGTGCAAGTTCGGTTACTAGGCTCTAGGATTTCCAGTGTTATATAATCATTGTATATCTCCCTCCTGCGTTCCAGGGATTACAGGTTTTCAGAACTCAAGCCGCTCCCAGTAATTGAGGTGTTTTATTCCGTTCATTGGCCCCGTGAAGGTTCTGTTCTCTGTACATTTTCTAGGTCAGCAACTTGCAACCTGCCTTGAAAGGTGTGTTATGTGTTGGCAGCAATATTCCAGCCTAGATAGAAACAAGTGACCTGAAGAGTGTCATCATGGGCTTGGCCTCCTAGTTTTGAAGGTTCTCATTATCATCCTTTCATTTTTCTAGCATATTCGAGTGATACAAGGGTTATGGTCTTGAAGTGAGATCCTCGACATGATCACTCCCAGGTCTTTGACGTTGGTTGTCTCGCTCTATTTTGTGGCCTGAATTGTTTTGTACTCTGATGAAGATTTAATTTCCTCATGTTTACCGTATTCTGGTAATGAAATTTCTCATCGTTTGAACTTTCATATTGTTTCTGCAGCCCACTGAAAGATGTGGTGAGTCCACCTAGGAGCTTGCAGTGTCTGCAAATGGAAGGACACTGTCATGCAGGATTCGGTGTCTCTGCAAAGGAAGACACGGTGCTGTGGCTGACCTCCTTGTCTATGTCGGATATGAGGATGAGGAACAAGATGGGAGCGAGTACTGTGCCTTGTGGAACAGAGCTTTTCACCGTAGCGCCGCGGGCTTTACTCTGTTGACGCTTACTCTCTGTGTTCGTTTAGTGAGGGATAATTATAGAGCCATCGACCGACCTTTTCCTGTTATTCCTTTAGCACGCATTTTGTTGCGCTTTACGCCATGGTTACACTTGTCGAAGGCTTTTGCAAAGTCTGTATATATTACATCTGCATTCTTTTTGTCTTCTAGTGCATTTAGGACCTTGTCGTAGTGATCCAATAGTTGAGGACAGACAGGAGCGACCAGTTCTAACCCATGTTGCCCTGGGTTTGTGTAAACTGGTATGGGTTTCTGATGGGTGTGATCTTGCTTCCTTCGGAACCTTCAAGAGTTGTTTGATATGGGATGTTAGTGTAATGGTTCTGTAGTTCTTTGCTGTTGCTTTACTGCCCCCTTTGTGTAGTGGGCTATTGTCTGTTGTTTTTAGTTATGACGGGAACGACCCCGTGTCATGCTCCTCTCCATGGATGGAACAGGCTCGTGATAGGGGCTTCTTGCAGTTTCTTGAGAAAACAGAGTGCTTTTATTTCCCTAAATCCAAATTGGCAGTGGGTGAGGTATGTTTTGTGCTGTTATAAATGAATATAGTCTCCTTGTGCACGAGTTTTCTCCAAAAGATTTTTGGATAGTAATGGTAAGTTGATATTGGCTATAGTTGTTTTAAGTCTGTAGGGTCACCACCTTTATGTATTGTGTAACTTTGCATTTGAGTAGTTTTCGGGAAGGTGCGAGATTTTCTAATGACTTGTTAAAAAAGAATTGAAATAGCATGCGAAAGGATATTGGGCCGCTTGCTTGTACAGTACGGGTTGGACATTTGACAGATTCTGAGTTGCTTTTTAAGTGATTTATAATCTCGGGTGACTTTCGAGGCTCTGTTGTGCCAAGATAGAAGGAATTTGGAATTCCATCTAGGTAGTCCCTGCATAGGCATTAGGTATGTGGGATTTTATTGGCGAGATAGATCCTATGTTGAGAAGAAGTCGTTTATCTTGTTAGCTGTGTCAGTGGGATTGTAGTGGTGTTTCATTAGGTTTTGATAGAGCCAATATTCTTGTTTTTTTGTTCGTTTGTGTGTCCTAGAATCTGAGAGAGTGTTTTTCAGGTCTTTTTTATATAAGAACATAAGAACATAAGAAAAGGAGAGGAACACGCAGGAGGCCTGCTGCGCCCCCATTACTAGGCAGGTCCGTTACAATTCCTCCACTAACAAAAATTTTGCCCAACCAATTTCAATGCACCAGGAAATAAGCTCTGGAGTTTAACCTGAGAGAGTTCCGTGGGTCAACGCCCCCGCGGCCCGGTCTGAGACCAGGCTCCTGGTGGGATCAGAGGCCTGGATCAACCAGGCTGTTGCTGCTGGCTGACGCCAAACCACCATACGAGCCAAGCCCGGTGATCCGGATAACTGACTTTAGGTTGCTTTCAGGCAGACTTTGAAGACTGCCAGGGGTCTGTTGGTAATACCCTTATGTGTGCTGGGAGGCTGTTGAACAGTCTCGGCCCTGACACTTATTGTTGGTCTCTTTAACGTGCTAGTGTCACCACTGCTTTTCATTGGGGGATGGTGCATCGTCTGCCAAGTCTTTTGCTTCGTTTTTTACTAGTGGGTGATTTTCGTGTGCAAGTTCGGTAACTAGCCCCTTAGGATTTTCCGGTGTATATAACCATGTATCTCTCCTCCTGCGTTCCAGGGAATACTGGTTTAGGAACCTCAAGCGCTCCCAATATTTGAGGTGTTGTTTCTCCGTTCTTGCGCGCGTGAGAGTTTCTCTGTACATTTTCCTAGGTCGGCAATTTCACCGGCATTGAAAGGTGCTGTTAGTGGCAGGCATATACCCAGCTAGGATAGAACAAGTGCCTGAAGATGAGGTGTTCATCATGGGCTTGGCCTCCCTAGTTTTTTGAAGGTTCTATTATCCATCCGGTCATTATTCTAGCAGATGCGATTGTGATACAATGTTCTGGTCCTTGAAGGTGATATCCTCCGACAGATCCCCTCCGGTCTTTGAAGTTTGGTGTTTCGCGTATTTGTGGGCCAGATTTGTTTTGTACTCTGATGAAGATTTAATTTCCTCATGTTTACCATATCTGAGTAATTGGAAATTTCTCATCGGTGAACTTCTTATTGTTTCTGCAACGCCACTGAAAGTTTTGTTGATGTCTGCCTGGAGCTTGGCAGTTGTCTGCTGGAGACACTGTATGCAGATTCGGGTTGTCAACTGCCAAAGGAAAGACACGGTGACTTATGCTGTGGCTGACATCCTTGTCTATGACGTATATAAGGAATGAGGAACAAGATGGGAGCGAGTACTGTGCTTGTGGACCAGAGCTATCACCGTAGCAGCCTCGGACTTTCTCTGTTGACGACTACTCTCTGTTTCTCTTAGTGGGAAAATTATAGATCCATGACGACTTTTCCTGTTATTCCTTTAAAGCACGCTTTTTGGTGCGCTATTACGCCACGGTCACACTTGTCGAAGGCTTTTGCAAAGTCTGTAATTGGGACATCTGCATTCTTTTTGTCTTCTAGTGCTATTTAGGGACCTTGTCGTAGTGATCAATAGTTGAGTCAGACAGGAGGACCTGTTCTAAACCCATGTTGCCCTGGGTTGGTAAACTTGATGGTTTATAGATGCGTGGTGATCTTGCTTTCTTAGGACCCTTTCAAGTTTTTTATGGTATGGGTGTTAGTGCTATTGGTCTGTAGTTCTTTGCTGTTGCTTTACTGCCCCTTTGTGGAGTGGGGGCTTGTCTGTTGTTTTTAGTAAATGTGGGACGGAACCCCCGTGTCCATGCTCCCTCTCCTTAGGATGAAAGGTCGTGGCATAGGGGCTTCTTGCAGTCTTGATGAACACAGAGTTCATGTGTCTGGCCCTGGGGCAGAGTGCATGGGCATGTCATGTATCGCCTGTTCGACGTCATTTGGCTTCAGGATAACATCGGGTTGGCTTGTGTAATCCAAATTTTGTGGCTCTCTCATAAAAAATTCATTTTGATCTTCGGGACTCTCAGTCTGGTTAGCGGGCTCTTGCTAAAACTGAGTCATATTTGGGGACTTGAGTAGCTCACTCATTTCATTGTTGTCATCTGTGTAGGCCCATCTTGTTTAAGTCAGGGGCCCAATACTGGACGTTGTTCTCGATCTAGATTTGGCATCTTAGGTGTAGAATTACGTTGGGTTCTTTCGAGTCATTTGTGGGCTTTTAGTTCGTCCCGCGAATTCCTGATTCCTAAAGGATTCTTTTAGCTTAGTTCAGGCTTGCTATTTCTATGACCAGAGTCTCCCTAGCATTTCAGATATATTGACCTCTTTTAGCCGCTCTGTTTCTTTTCCGTTCGCTGTTAATCGAGAGGCCTGTCTCATTCTGTTTTTACATCTACTCCTCCTTTGGCTTAGAGGAATAAGCCTTGGGCTATACAGCGAGTGCTACGTGTTAAATCTGGTTTCTAGGGCATAAGTTTGGGGTCTGTGTTGACTGAGTTATTTCCAGCTTCTAATCGGTTATGGGACTATGTTTACTTGGTCCCACTTTATGTTTTTGTTATTGATGAAGTTGAATTTGGTGAATGCTCCATCGTGACTAATCTCATTATGTCGGTCTGGGCTCCGTGCATACATGACTGAACCTCAATTTATGTTGTGATCTGGAGAATATTCCTTTTTGAATGGTGATATTTTCTATCAAGATCTCATTTGTTAGTGACGTTAGATGGTCTAGTGTATTCTCCAGTCTAGTAGGCTCTATTATATTGTGGGTTTTTAATTGAACTTTTGAGCAGAGATTTAAACAGCTCGCGTGAGTTGTGAGTTCTTCATCAGAGCTGCCTCTGGTGTTATTACTGCAACAATATTTTTTGCTATATTCTCCATTTTAGGTGCCTTAAGATTGAAATCCCCCAGGAGCAGATGTTGGTGCAGGAGCTGGAAGGTTTTCCAGCCAGTGTTCACTTTTTAACAGTCTGTTCCCTGAATTGCTGGATTGTTGCATCCGGAGGCTTTGTAGACTAATCACAATGACTAGGTTTTGGGTTCTCCGACCTCTTACTGCTAAACTTCACAACATCATTTGAGCATTAGCAGTTCTTGTGCAAACAAGTTGACTCTGCATGTACAGGCCAACCCCCCTTTTGCCTGTCACCTCTGTCACATCTGTATTGGTTGTAACCTGGGATCCATATTTCGTTGTCCAATGATCCTTTATGTGGGTCTCAGTGAAAGCCGCGAACATTGCCTTTGCCTCTGCAAGCAGTACACGGATGAAAGGTATTTGGTTGTTTGTGCTGCTTTGACCCTGTATATTTGCAAAGATGAATGTTATCGGGACTTGTGTATTGTTGGTACTGGGGGGATTTTTTTCGGCCTTAGTATCTGTATCTGTTGGTTTGGAGTGGGGGGCCTCGACTTTGGTTCCACTCCAGGAATGATGGATTTGGTGTTACGATTTCTGCCCTTTCCTGCCTGTTTTTTTTCCTTCCGGCACTAAAAAACCTCTCCCTCTTGAGTGGTGTGGCTACCAGGTATTCCAGGCCTGGTTGTTTTGGATCTTTTGTCCCTTAGATGGTTATGCCTGGCAATTTAAGTTATAGCACTAGTCTATCCTGGTACTGAAGAGGGTACACTGTTTAGGGTGAAAAAGCTTACAGGAAGGGAATGTTGCATTTTCTGTTTTCATTAATGGGCATGGCATTTCCTAGGGTGGTCAATAGTTGCACGTCCCATCTGTTTTTCCAGGATTTCCATGCAGCGATACCGGTTGCATTAGTATGTGCAAGCTTGGTTCGTTTGCCTGGGTTTCTGTGCACTGTATTCCAGTTGGTGCATGTTTCCCTGTCTTACTTCTATCCTCCCTAGCACCAACAATGGAGCTCCCACCATTTGTTTTTGGTATATATATCCTCACTATTGCTTGTGGAGTCCTCTTGTTTGCTATTTCCTGCGGTATTTCTAGTTTGCAATATTGGTTTTATCTTATCTTTGACTACACTTGTTTCCCTACTATGGCTCCTGTCCCCTATGCGGTCATTCATATGTATTCCTTCCTGCGTATAATTCCCGACTACCTGGACAAAATCTCCAGCTTCACCATTACTGTCTCCCAGGACAGCATCTCCAGCTTCCCCAATTACTGTCTCCCAGGACAGCATCTCCAGCTTCACCATTACTGTCTCCCAGGACAGCACCTCCAGCTTCACCATTACTGTCTCCCAGGACAGCACCTCCAGCTTCCCCATTACTGTCTCCCAGGACAGCACTATCAGCCCCCCATTTACTGACTACCAGGACATCATCTCCAGCCTTACAGTTTCTGACTACTTGGCCAGTATCAAGGGCAGTACCATTCAGCCCGGACTTTTTATGTTCCCATCTGTTGTAGAAAGCTTCCAGGTTTTCTATGAAAGCAGCTTTGATGTTGACCTCTTTTAATACCCTTGTGATTTTAGTCCACAGATTTATCTCATTTGGGCATACCCAAAAACACTTCCCTGTTTTAATACTGCTTGTAGCTAGTTCTTGGATATCTGCACAAGGGGCGTGACACCAATTTCCACAGAAATGACAATTTATGCATGTGGAAGCCCGTTTGTTTGACTGACCACAGACTACACACAGCTTCATAATGATTTGAATGGTTTATTTACTGCAATTCTACTAGCAACCTCTTGAATATTCTATTAATAACCTGCTAGGTGGTGCACAACGAAACCGTTTGAAAACAGTGAAAGTCCCACTCAAATCCAACCCCTCTCACTCATGTACTTATCCAACCTAGATTTGAAACTACCAAAAGTCCCAGCCTCAATAACCCAACTAGGTAGACTGTTCCACTCATCAACTACCCTTTTTCCAAACCAATACTTTCCTATGTCCTTTCTAAATCTAAACTTATCTAATTTAAATCCATTACTGCGGGTTCTCTCTTGGAGAGACATCCTCAAGACCTTATTAATATCCCCTTTATTAATACTTATCTTCCACTTATACACTTCGATCAGGTCTCCCCTCATTCTTCGTCTAACAAGTGAATCTAACTTAAGAGTCTTCAATTTTACTTCATAAGGAAGATTTCTAATGCTATGTATTAATTTAGTCATCCTACGCTGAATGTTTTCTAACGAATTTATGTCCATTTTGTAATACGGAGACCAGAACTGAGCTGCATAATCTAGGTGACGCCTTACTAATGATGTATAAAGCTGCAGTATGACCTCTGGACTTCTGTTGCTTACACTTCTTGCTATACATCCCAGTAATCTATTTGCCTTATTACATACACTTAGGCATTGCTGTCTTGGTTTAAGGTTGCTGCTCACCATAACCCCAAGTCCTTTTCGCAATCTGTATGGCTAAGTTCTACATCATTTAAATTATAAGTACTAGGGTTATGGGCACTCCCAAGCTTCAGAACCTTGCATTTATCTACATTGAACTGCATCTGCCACTTTTCTGACCAAGAATAGAGTTTGTTTAAATCCTCCTGAAGTTCCATAACATCTACGTTTGAATCAATTATCCTACCTATCTTTGTGTCATCGGCGAATTTGCTCATATCACTAGTAATTCCCTCATCAAGATCATTGATATATATTATAAACAACAACGGGCCCAAGACTGATCCCTGTGGAACGCCACTTGTTAGAGATCCCCACTAGGATTTAACCCCATTTATTGACACTCTCTGCTTCCTGTCAGTGAGCCATGACTCGTTCCACGAGAGCACTTTTCCCCCAATGCCATGAGCTGCCACTTTCTTTAACAGTCTAGTGTCTGTGAATCTACTGGAGTAGTATAGTTGTTTGGCTTTCTTTATTACTTTGGTGAGAGCTGATGAATAGTGTTTAAGAATATCTTTGTGTATTAAGCCCTGTCTACATTGCTTTTCATATTGGTGTTTCTTGTCAATGGATTTCAGAATGGTGCTGGTTAGCCATGGGCAACCAAGCCGTTTGTTTGTGATCTGTTTCGTTTTTATAGGACAATGTTTGTTGTATAGTCTAAGTAATTTGTTAAGAAAAATGTCTGTCCAGTCATCAATACCATTGGCCTTGGAGAATTCTGTAGGCCAGTCAACAATCTCTAGGTCAGTTGTGAACTTCCTTATTGAGGCCTCGTCATGGAGTCTAAATGAGACTTTGTTGTATTCAAGTGGTGGTTTATTAATGTTTGTCAGGAGGAAGGTAGGGTAGTGGTCTGTAGTGCTATCTGTGATTATCCCTGATTTAAGGGGGGCTAGTATATTGGTCCATATGTGGTCAATTATGGTTGCACTTGTCTCAGTGACCCTGGTTGGTTTAGTTATTGTTGGTATGAGAAGTGTGTTGTTCATATTGTTAATGAAATCAGTTACAGGCTGATCATCTAGTAAGCCAAGGTTGATGTTGAAGTCTCCAGCTAAGAGAAGGTGGTGCTTATTTATTTGTCTGTTTGTTATTAGTGACTTTAATTTCTCACTGAAATTTGGGATGTTTGTGTGAGGTATCCGGTAAATGGCACCGATTGTTATAGGCGTCTTAAGGTTTTTTACAGAAACTTTAGCAAAAATGTATTCCCCATATTCATTGTGAGGGAAAAGTAGGTGTAAGTGGGGTTAAGGTTGTTTGGACAACCAGGAACCATTAGTTACGTCGCGTGCACCCCCCCCCCTTCCTCTCTGGCGGGCTGGGGCGAAACTAGTTCCTGGTGTCCGATTTGTTAGTTTCTACTCCTGGTAATATTGACCTTACCTGGTGTGGGTTGAAGTTTGGAGAGTCACTTCACCTCCACTCTTCTCCTAATCAGGTAGGGTGATCTACCAGGAGTATTACTGTTTGTTCTTTTCTAGTGTTTGCTGGTTACCAGTAATGATTTTGGCATTTATCATTCTTTTTCTTTCTTAAATGTTATATTATCATGACTATGGGTAACCAGTTTTATTTTCTCTTATTTACCAGCTCTGTTCCTGGCGTGGTCTTCCAGGATAGACGCCAGATAAAGGGGCAAGACGTATGTTAATAATACTTATTAACATTATTCTACTTCTACCGGCCCTTACCTATTCTACTTGTGCTCCATCCAAGTGGTAGGAGATTCCAGAACATCGGATTACCATCTGCCCAGGATAACCTACATAAATAACATCAGAGGAACTATCCAGGGCATCTACTCCCGCCCCAAATAAAAGAACGAAGGCCATTTTTTTTTATTTTAAATTTTTAAGTAAAAATTTTC